>CAJNIZ010043087.1:0-42208 GCA_905231905.1 Symbiodinium pilosum
GCGCGTTTACGGGCCGTCGGAGCCTATAACAAGGTCATGCAGGATCTGCTACACCCTACACCCCAAACCTTTAACCCTACACCCTAAACCCTAAACTCTAAAACACCAGGGTCCTTCCCAACATGACCTGCCCGAAAAGAATCACGTTCAGGACTTGAAAAAAGGCTCGCATAAACTGTTATGTTTAACTCCTATACCGCACCAAAACCCTCAACCATAAGGCCTACACTCTATCTTCGCTCTCTAGACCCCAAAGCCTAAATACAAAATTTCAGTTCCGTCCCGCAGCCCCAAACCCTAAACTGCAAGCCTTCTTCGAACCCTCAACCCATGTTCAAACAGCCCCCCACTCTCCAGCAAACTTTCCCGGCCGTGCCTTGCTACATGCGCTCAAGACAGAGTTGTGTGAAATGATGTCCTCAAGCTTCACCGCTACTTCTTTAATGCAGGTATGGGGCTTGGGGTATAGTGCTAAGGGTTTCGTAGTGTAGAGTTTGGCGTTCGGGGTTTAAGGTATAGGGTTTGGGGATTCAGGATTCGCTGGACAAGGTTTTGGGGGTAAGAGCTTAGGGACGAGGATTACACGGCTTGGGTTAAGAAACAAACCGCATGATTAGTAGCATGCTTCGCAGCTCACATGCCTAGCTTCTGAACGGAATCTGAAGTCTCTAGACAATAAACCCCAACCCCTGAAACATAGACTACAAACCACACACCTTAAAACGTAAACCTAAACCCTGAACCACCAACCCAAAACCCTAAACTCCTCAACCCCTAAACTAGACCGGCCGCAGAACCTCACTAAAAGTTGTGAGTTTGGGTTGTTCTTAGGATTATAATAACCCAAAGTTAAAAATGGTTTTGGAGACCCCTACAGTAAACCCCTAAACCATGAACCCTAAACCCTCATGTCTAAACTCTATTGGGTGCCTGAAGGCTTGTTACCCTAAACCCGAAACCCTTTTTTCCAACCCAGGACTCTCTCCGAACTGCTGGGGGCCACGCCAAACCCGAAACCCTAAACTCTATCAGGTGCCTAAAGGCCTGTTTAAGCTTTAAGGATTCGGACCACAGAGTCGGCACGGGAAGTTTTGGCCTGTATTTGGCGTTTAGGGTTTAAGGTGCCTGTAGTTGGCTTGGGTCTGGGGCAGCCTCCTTAAAGCCAGCTTCCATGGCTGTGTAGAAAACATGCGCGGATTAAGGGTGGTAAAAATCTCAAAAGTACTGTCGAACGCATCCTATACGGAGATATTTAAGATACTGAGAGACGTCTAGCCGAAAACGTGGGGTGCTCCTTGAAAGTGGGTTTTACAGGGTTACATAAAAGTATACATAGATTGACAGAGTTGAGGGCTTCCAAAAACAAGGGCCCCTTTGCAACAGTCTGGCTTCCCGTTCCCCATCTTGCTCATCAGGCTGTGTTCCAGGATTCTTCACATTTGCTCGGTTGCCATTAAGGAGATGAACTTACATAACCATTATATCATTATGCAGAAATCATACTGTTTATGGTTTATGCATTACTTCACTCCTTGCAATCACAAACCTGTTTAAGGCTCCAAGCTTGAATATCTGTATCCGAGCAAACTACCTTTCCATTAAGAAATACACGTACCGTACTCAGAATGTATGAGCAAAGAAAAGTGGGACGATGATGCTATATTCTAGGGGCAAGATCACTGCGTACGGCGTCCGCCAAAACAGCACGGTCATGTGACGCGTACCTTAAATCGCTGCTCACTTAGTTGTACGGAATTGGGTTAAAACTACCCTTGGCAGCGTTCTCAGGGCTCATGTAAGGCTTCGCATTTAACAGCAAACGCTAACAAAGGCGTAAAGGACTAGGGCCTAAATAGGGCAAGGCAATCCTTCCATGCTGTGTGCCACCGAAGGCACACTGCAGCAGGCTTGCAGACTCTAGGGCTCGGGGTGTAGGAGATGGCTGAATGCGCGGCACACGGCCGTCAAAAAAGACGTCCTCAAAAAGAAGCTACCTGGACTTAGTGGTGCATAGCCGGGAGTTGGCCTAGCACCATAGACATTGGCCAGGCGCACATGGCGTTCATCCACTATTTGGCAAACTATCAGGCCGTTGTAGAACCAAGGGGCTGGGTACCAAGGATTTCCCGCCCCAAACCTGATCGTATCCCTCATCTGAACCCATACACATGTAAGCTACGCCCCGCGCTGGAAACCGTAGACGCTTGATCCATCAGCCCCACCCTGAGCCCCTAATAATAGCAATAATAGTGATAGTAATAGTAATTATAACAATACTACTCTGAAGCCTTCAAAGTCAGGTCTACCGTAAGCTATGCTGCGATTCACAAGATCCCACTACCCCGGTGATTCGTAAACCCTAGGCCCCCGCCTTCGCCCCCCCCAACAAAAGCACTCAGCTCTAAACCCCAAACTCTAAGCTGAATGAACCCCTCCCATATATAAATCCAGAATCGCCTTCATATAAACCTCTATGTAAAGTTTTAGGGGACCTGAATTTTCCTCTACCTAAGATTTGGGAAAACGGTAAACCTTGAACCACAGAAGTGCTGCAGCCAGGTAGCCCCTTGCAGGCGCTGACGGGGGAGGTTCAAAAGCAGTTGCATGGCCCGCTCCCAGACCTGAATGGGGGAGGTTTCGGGGTTCACGGCTTAGACTCTAAGGTTTGACAGTTCAAGGGTGAGGACTTAGTCCGAAACACTAAAGCCTGAACCCTTGCCCGCTGTCCATGCGAAGGCTCCGCCTGGCTACGCACCAAAAAAACTTCTCCTTCAGGCCAGCTGCTTAGCTGAGGGACGGGCAGGCTAGTTCGGCTACCAACCGCATGCTGGTGTGTGCGAGGTTGCTGCTGCGAGTCGTTAGAGCCCGGCTCCAACACATGCACGTTGCTTCAGCAAGCAGATTGCGACTGCAAATGTTGATTTGCAAGCCCGCCTCCCCCTGCAAGTCGAGGGTCCATGTTTCTTCTCAACACTGCAGATCCTTATTGCAGGAGCTCACCCCGGAAATCCTCCGACCAGCGCTGTGACGTGTGACGTCATCAGGCAGCCCTGCCACCGCCCCGCCTGCACCGCAGGCTTACCCCAGCCTGCAAATTCCCCCGTTTGAGCCTGCTGCCCCGGGGCTTGTTGCAGAACTCCGGGCCCATGCGTCAACGCTGACAGCGTGGTGTAACAGGCCAAGACCAAGACCCTGCAGAGTTATTTAGACAGTTTCTTGGCGTTTGCACGTGAGCCTCGTTGTAGAACCTCCATATTGACATCTAGATACGCCTTCGTCCAAACACTCCGGGCTTAACAGGGCATGGCACTGACCTCGGAAACCTCCCCGAAGATCCCTCCTTTCTCAAAACCAGGTGCAGTGCTGCTCTTCACCTTGGACTCATTCGTGTGGACTGGAACCTTCATGCTTGCTCCGCTGTCCAGCTTCTCTGACCACCGCCACTCACGTACATATATGGCCCTGCGCTGTGCGTTCCCAGCCTCCCCCCAATGGTATCCCCCCCCCCCAAAACCCAAGGTATGCTTCAAAAGTGCTAACAGTCACAGGGATGGGGCCGTCGAGGTCGCCATCCTCGTAACTGTCGTCGTTTCTGGCGCCTCAAAGCCTCCATCCTTGTAACAGTCTTCATTTGTCGACCCTCAAGGTCTTCTCGCACTTCAAAAGTACCAACAGTCACAGGGATCGGGGTGGTCCTCAGCTTATATAAACCTTTTGCAGAACCATGAACCCTCTGCAAACCCTATTGAAACATTCTGCGCACCAGTCAAAAACCTTCTATGAACAGTATAAATCCACTCTATATACTCTGGATAAACCTAATGTAAAAAACAAGACCTAGAACACAGGCCGCAGGACCACAGGGAGGGTGGGGGTAATAGGTTGAATCGTCTACAAACACTGCAAACCCTCTCGAAAACTTGATCTACGTAACTCACCAGACCCAGACCACAGGCCACAGGATTACGGGGGGTGGGGGGTTCTAGTTTAATCCTCAGGGGAGTTCTAGGCTCCTCCTGCTTGAGAGCCTATAAGACAGATAGCCACCATACCATGGGGGGGGCGTGGATGCATGATACCCTGAACCTGTTATGTAAGGTGGAAATGGTTTAGAAGCTTACAGGTTTCTTTCCCAATTGTCTGCACAAATACATGCAACTTTTTGTGGCTGAAAACCAAAGTACAAGCAATTTGGGTAGCTGGGGCGGGAGAACGCGCATCGCAAGCACGCGGCCCAGGGCTCTCACGCTCGAGCGCGAAAGCTCGCCGGTACACCCTAAATCCTCATCTTAGGGTTACATAGCTTGTGATGGATAGGCCTAGGACTTAGGGCATTAGTTCGCTAGGGTTCAGGGTGTAGGGCAGAGGCTATTCTCATACTAGGTTTGGGTTGGAGTGCTACAGATTTAGAGTTTGGGTTATTAAAGGCTTCAGAGGCAAAGGCTTAGGTGGGTTCAGGACTTAGGGCTTGGGAAACCCGCAAGGTACTGATGCGGAACCCTAACCCCAAATTCGAATGTAGAGTAAACAAGATTGTTCAGTCGCATATCGTGTAAAGTGAGACCTTTGCGGCCCTAGAAGCCTCCCGCGTAGTTACAAGTGATGTTAAACTCCACCAAAACCGATTTCCGTGTCATCATACCAGTTTTTTGGAGCCATCCCAAACAAGACAAACCCTTCACCTGTCTTAGGTAATATGTCGCACCTCATCCTTGGTGCGAATGCTAAGCTTAAACTACCCCTGCAAGCCCAAACAATTTCTACAGAACCCCTTAGCACTTCCAATCCGTAGGTCATGTCTGCATGATCCTCATAAAGTGCGGATGCTATCCTCAACTGACTGGATGACTCTCTAGACCCCAGAAATGCATCACAACGAATGCCATGCGGCTATATACCTCTATGTAGCCCCATAGTGACTGCATAACCATCTAGCCCCAGATATATAGCCCATAACATGACCCCTAATATGGACTGTGGTTACCCTAACCCCGAAACCCTAGAACCTAAATATATATCCATATATATATATATACATATAATATATAGATATAGTTATAGATATAGATATATAGCCCTTAATATGACCCAAGAGACCCTAAACCCCCAAACCCTAAACCCCTAAACCCTGAACCCTAAACCCCGAAACCCTAAACCCTGAACTTACAGAGCTAAATCCCTAAACCCTAAACCCCTAGACCCTACACCCTAACCCCTGAACCCTAACCCCTAAACCCGTAAACCCTAAACCCTAAACCCTAAACCCTGCCCCTTCGTCAGGGAGCAGAGGCCCGCTCGCAAGCGCTGATGGCCGAATTCCTCAGATTTTAGAGGCTTCGGGATGTGGGGCTTTAGGGTTTAGGGTTTGGGGTTTAGGGTTTAGAGTTTAGGGTTTAGGGTTTAGGGTTTCTCAAAATTACGGGTACCCTGAAAGGGGATTGTAGGGCTTATATAGGGTTTAGGGTTTCCCAAAGTTAGGGGTACCTTGTTGGGGCTCCCTATAGTAAGGATTCTCATATTTTGGGGTGGGGCTTTGAGGCTTTCGGTTTTGGGGTGCTGGTGTTTAGGGGTGCGCGGTACCCGCACGCTTGTGGTTTAAGGATGGGACATGAAACGGAAGCTGGGTTTATATAGGGGTCTATATACAGGGACAGCACACCTTAACTAATTAAGGAATCTACCTTGAACATGTGGAAAGTCATTGCAGGAATGTTTTCGAATGCATATGAGCTATAGTCTAAACTCCTAGTATCGGCCTTAATAAGCCTTATAGTAGTC
Source organism: Symbiodinium pilosum (assembly GCA_905231905.1). Lineage (NCBI taxonomy): Eukaryota > Dinophyceae > Suessiales > Symbiodiniaceae > Symbiodinium > Symbiodinium pilosum. The sequence continues at coordinate 5,779 of CAJNIZ010043087.1, forward strand.
CCCTATATAATCCCCGATATAACCCCCCGTTAAGGAGTTTAGACTAAAGCGCATATGGACTAGGGTTGAGAGATCAGGGTTGCGACGACATGGTGTGTCCCTTTCTGGTTAGGGGCAGGGCGACTAAGAAAACTCAAAGGCCTATGGGTGTCTCACAAAATGCACTGGTGGCTGTTGGGATGTCGTCGGTTCAGGGCTCGGAAGACCCAAACTGTAAACCCTGTCCCTAAACCCCGACCGTAACCATACACCCTCAAACGCTGGAACCCTAAAACCCTGAACCCAAAACCCTAAACCTGTAGGAGGGAGGGTTCAGGCTTGGAACATCTGGCTGAAAGATGTGACACGGTTTAACGGTACCCGCAACACGAACCCTGGCCTGTTCAGAGAGGAAAGCTAAACACACACACACACACACTCAAAAAAAAACAACCGCAAACTCTGCTCCCCTGAACCCTCCATCGTCCTACTAGGTATATTGCCCAAATAACGGAGAATCGCATGGAAAAGAAGATGGCACATGAAATGGTAACTGAGGGACTATGTAGGTGGCTGACAGGGGTTTAAGGTCTTACCAAGTTATGGGTACCTTTGTGGGGTCCCCATGGTAAGGATTTTAGTATGTTGATGTCTATGTGGGTCAACCTCTTTATGGATGCTATCAGATATCCCCAGAAAAACACGCTAAGCCAGGGCGACTCTATGCTGCGCGCGCAACAAGACCTCGGTCCCAGCTTTGTCGCTCCCGTGAGATAGGCATGCCTGAGGTAAAGCTCCCCCCCCTAAATACCCAAAGAACAAGTGTGAGCAATTATCAGCAACCCCACTAGCATCCTCAACCCCAAACTAAGGTATGTCCAGGAGCCCTATAGAAATTTGATGGCTTCATAAGGATTATATAGGTATCAAAAGTAATAGAAATTAAGATACATGTTCAAACCTACCCCTGCAAAGCCTAAACCCCAAAGCCGCATGCCTACCAAAAAAATTGGAGAAACTCCACAAGGCCAGGCTTCCAGAGGATTAAATCCCCTTGAACTGCCTCTTCCTCCATGCTTTGTAGCAGAAACAGGGCCTGCGCTGAAGAGGAGGCTCAAGGTTTAGGGCTTAGGGGTAAGGGTTTAGGTTAGAGGCTTGGCAATGAGGCTTTCAAGTTCAGGCTTCAGAGTGCGAAGTGCCAAGTTTGGTGATCACGGGCTGCCGTGTGGGGGCAGAGGCCTAAACCCTAAAGATTCAGGTCACACAACCCCATCCACCCACGAAACTTCGGGGGATCCGAGCTTGGATTACGGGTTTAAGGTTGGGACAATGTCTTCAACATTCTAAGGCTGGAAAAATTCAGCTCCAAAGGGACACCACACTCTTGCGATAGCTGAGACTTCCAAACTGCAGCCCAAAATCCTATAGTCACCCTTAAGTACATAAAATATGGCTTTGGGTGTATTTTAATAAGATCCCCATATATCCCATACATATTCTATCTACTTAAGGAGGACTATAAACCCAAAACCCAAATCATCCCTGACAAGCTGGGAAGCTGAAGCACGAAGAGCCGAAGGAGTCCCACTGTTCAGGATTGAGGTGCTTGTTGTTATTGGGTAATATTAGGGTTATATAGGGGTATATAGGGGATATATTGGGATAATGTTTAGAGTTTAGGGTTTAGGGCTTAGGCTTTAGAGTTTACAGTGTAGGGTTTAGGGGCTATATTGGGATGAGGGAAAAGAAAATAGATACCACTATTCAGGGTTTAAGGTTTTGGGTTTAATGTGGTTGTTTCCGCAGATTAATAGGGGGACCGAAATGAAGACACAATTTTTTGTATAGTCCCGATCATGGGGACCCCAAATAGTACCCCTACTTGTCGGAAACCCTATGTGGCTCAAACCTTCGAGCCAGAGTTTTATCGGACTTTTTTCTGCTTTCCTCATATGAGCTATAGTCTAAACTTCTAGTATCCCCCTAAATAAATCCTATAGTACTCCCCTATATAAACCCCATGTAAAGGAATTTAGACCCTAAACTCCAAAACCGAAAACCCTCAACGCCTAAACCCTGTATAAACCCCCTCTAAGGAGTTTAGACCGTAGCTCATATCTTTTGCCCCTAACTAGATCTGCCTTTCCAAATCCTTCCAAGGATGCACACCACCCCTATCCCGAGTTCAGAAGCCCAACCCCTAGGCCCTGAAGAGATAATATGGGTGCCAAAGAATATATACATCATGCAGATACACACACATATATGTATATATATATATGTTTTTTTTTCCATGCAGGTTTCCCAAAGTTAGGGGTACCATTTTGGGGGTCCCCGCAACAACGATTAACGTATATTGGTGTCTATCTTGGGTTCCCCCTGTTTGTGGAACTACCATGTCTATATAAACAAACCTTCCATGTTTTGGATTGCCCTCGCCTGGTTCCAGCGGCGGCCTTTCGAACAGGCGGCCACAGCGATACTGAAGAGCACCACATTCCTCGGTACTGGGGATCCGCCTACTTGCGTTACGAGGCCCTTTCACACGTTGCTCCTTTGACACGTTGCTTGTCAATTTAGCTGGCATGTTGGGATGAGGTAAGGATTGGGGTGGAGTCGCATTTGGGTCACCTTCATGTTATCCTTATCACTCCTTTGGCGGCTTCGTAGTTTTCGGAACCCTCCCCACAGCCTCACATAATTGACCCACCGTCCACGTAAACGTTTCAGCGGGCGCAGAACAAGAACTCAAAACCCAACTCAGCAAATTTTGTCTCACAAACGCACCTGGATTAAGAAAAAATGGAACTACGCCACATGCATGACTCTAAACCATATACAAGTGCGAAACCTGGACTCTAGAACCCGCAAACCCTTAACCCTAAACCTGAGCCCTAGATCCCTGAAAATCTGAAATCTAAAGCCTACCTAAACCCTAATCATAATCTAAGGCCTAAATCCTAAACCCGAAGCCCTTAAACCCCAGACCTCTAAACCGTGAACTCCAGATCGCGAAGCCCTGAACCTATAGAACCCCTAGACAACCCTAGCTTCCATTTCATGTTCCATGTTCTTTTCCACTTGGTTCTCCATTATTGGGAAAACATCACCCTAAATCAGGGTTTCCATTTAATTTTCCATTGTCTTTTCCATTTGCTTCTCCATTATTTGGGTATTATCCCTAAACCCTGAACCCTAAATCCTAAACCCTAAACCCTAAACCCTGAACCCTAAAAACCCCTACACCCTAAACCATCTCCCATATTGAATAATGCCCATAAACCCTAAAGCCTAAATCCTGTGACGAGACCAAGATGCGACTGCACACCCTGAGCGGCCAGCTGCGCGAAGAATTCTACGGCCTGCTGCCATTGCTCATGGCGAGCCTGGCAGGTTTACCTAAGGGTTTAAGGTTTAGGGTTTGGGGTCAAAGGTTTAGGGTTTGGGGTTGAAGGCTTAGGGTTTGGGGCTAAGAATTTTGGATTTGGGGATGGAGGGGTTGCATAGCGATGTAATAAAGTTGGGAGTTCAGGGTTTAGGGCTTCGGTTGGGGATGTTTTGGGCTTCGGGTGTTGGGCTAAACGTTTAGAGTTTCTGGCGTGGGGTGTTGGGTTAAACGTTGAGGGTTTCCGGCGTGGGGATTTAAGTTTGAAGGTTTAGGGTTTGAAGTTTGGATTCTATGCTTCGCGGTTAGGATTCAGAGTTTAGAGTTGAGGATTTGGGGTTTAGGGTTTTGGGTTACCGGTTACCCTAAACCCTAAATCCCTAAGCCGTAGACCCTAATCCCTCAACCCTAAAACAACACGATATAATTTTCTTATTGTCCCCCGAACTGGCATGCAAGCCCACAGAGGTTACAACAGGGGCCGATTACACGAAAAATCCGACATGACCTTAGTATGCTAAACCCTAAACTTAAACCATAATTCCTCGGGTATAAAGTACCTAGTGTCCGGCAGGATTTTTAGTAGCCACCGTAGGCTAACTTCCTTGCAGCCCCCTTAATAACCCCTCTAATATTCTCATATATTGTCCCCTATAAAACCCCCGCTAGGGAGCTTAGATGCTAAACCCTAAAGCCTAAACCCTGAAGAGTTTAGACTATAGCTCATATGGGCTCCATCTTCGATTGCGGCAGCGTAAATTTCGGGGCTCAAGGTTCAAGGCTAAGGGCTTCGAGTTTGGGGTTTAGGGTTTAGGGTTTAGAGATCTGATGGGGATTTCTGGGCTATGTAGGCATTGTGTAGGTGTGGGATGCGGAAGTCTGGTGAGCATAGGAACCATACGGACTTAAGCTTTTTCGGTTCTGTAGAAAGAGTGTAGCCACGAGTTTCTGCGAATACAAGGCCTTCATGGACCCTGGTGATGAGTGCGTCCTCGCTCCCCAGCCTCCCCCCCCACAGCATGATCCCCAGTGTATATACCATCTCGGTAAAACCTGGACCACAGGATCTGGCCCAAAGGCCACGGGAGGGGGCGGGGGGGGGCCAACTCTTCACGAAGCCTCCAGAAATCTTCCAGAAACCGCTCGAGCTTCTACAAGCTTTAAAAAGTGCACCCTCTGTAAACACTCGACACCCTGCATAAACCTACGTTGCCAGACCACAGGCCATAGGACCACAGCAGGGGGGGCAGTACATTCATCATACTCTGTAACATCGACCATGACATGAGGAGTGGAGAAGGGAGTGGGGGCCCATATATCGGAATTACAAAGGGGTTACAAGGTCCCTGCTAAGAAGTCTGTTGGGGTATTCATGAGAAACTCCTGTTTTGGGGTACAGAGCTGAGGTCTAGAGTCGGGAGTCTATATAAAAATTGAATACCTTATTGATACCAACCCCAATCCCTACAACCCGAGGGGAAACCGAATAAGTCCGCATATGCCCCAAGATATTCCTATATATCCCTGTATATCGCCCTTTAAAGGGACCCCGAAGAGGTCGGACTTTCAGATGAATGTTGACATGTGCAGCCATTTTGGGGTTTGGGGCTTAAGGTCTAGGATTCATCTATGGGTCTTAGCTGTAGGCAGGGCCAGTTCTGCGATGTTCAAGGGCCTGGGGGGGCAATGTAGGAATGAATGATGATAGGGTTTGACGTGGTGTTGAGAAGGGGTTCTGGATTATATTTCGCGAAGTAGGGATGAGAAGGAGTTATGTAAAGCTTTTATGGTAATAGACAGGCTTTGTAGCAATGATCATGTGGCCCCATTTCCGGGAGCCATGTAGCAACCTACTACAGGATGGAGAATCAAACTGAAAAACGGGAGCTGGGTTTACATGGAGGTTTCCCAAAATTAAGGGTACCTTTTTGGGGGTCCCCATAATAAGGAATATAGTGTTTTGGGGTCTATATTGGGGTCCCCTTATTTTGGGAAAGTATCATATGGGGTGGTACAGGCATACTTACCAACATTATGGTTATAGTCTCCTTGTATCATGATGATCCGTATAGGGTACCTGCAATGCACCCCAAGATGATATTGTCAATTAGTCAGGGCCATTTAGTAGATGTGTCGAGACCCTATGATGAAATGCGGCGTAGCTTTAAGTTTTCCTGGAGATTTAGCTGAACACGGTTTAGGAGGTCTACATTACATTCCAACAACCTTTGTAGTATACTTGAAGTCAACTACAGGTAACGTCAGAGCTGATACAGGTAGGATTTACTAGGGTGCGGAAAGGAACAAAAAGTTCGGACAACAAGGGAACCCAATGCCATATTACTGACTATGTACCCCCAGCATCTCAACTTACAAACTGAACATGCCAGCATACATGTTGGCATGTAATGGGCCTTAGAGCTTGCGCCGCTAAAACTCTTACTCTAAGGAAATGGGCTCAATGTAGCCTAATGGGGCGCATCTTGGTAATAGGCTTTGCAAACAGCTTTGGATTTTTTTGACTGAGACCATATGATGAGATTGTAAGGGGGTTAGCCGTCCTACTTGATCAGGTGTTTCCACTACCGTCTCCTTGAATTGAAGCAATGCTGCTGAGCGGCTAAAGTTTTCATCACGGCTGCCGCCGACACAGCATCTGTCTGGATCCTCCATCGAAACACTTTATCATCTGTTCAAGTTCCAAACTGTAGATTTGCATCAGCCCACACAAAAATAGTGCCGAATAGCTGTGGTTGTGTAAGTGTTTACATAGCCGCGCAAAAATGTGAAATGGCTAGCAGAGCTTTGGGCATATGCCTTAAGCAAGGGGTCCCGAAGAAATTGCGGTGCATCTTCAGCAGCAGGGGCGCTGCAAAAACACGCAACCCCAACCCCCTCCTCAACTTCACATCGAAAGCTGAACTAAAGAGCCAACTATAAAAAGCTTATGGGGCTTCGGGGGCTTCTACGTAGGTTTTAAAGCCAGCTTTGGCTGGGTGATATTCACGGCCTTGATCCGATCAAGGACGGCTTTCCCTTTCAACTCAACCGTACCTCATGGGTTCCCCTGCCGTCCCCCCTACACTACAGGGTATAGGGTTAAGGCTTTAAGGACATCCCCAATGCTCCCCGTTTGATTAGGGTTAGTCAAGAATAACGAAGGCTTATTCAAGATGATTTGCGCCCACCCCAAATTGGAGACTTTTACGTCTCAAGGTTTAGGGTGCTGAAAACCCAATTATGAGGGTTAAATGGGGTTTAGGATGTCAGGGTTGAGGATCAAGGGCAACGATAAAATGACAATGAGAATAACCATGAATGATAATTCACCTGATAGACCTGATTTTCAATCCATCCTGTAGGGCCTATTTAGCTAGAGTAGGGTTTTGGGATGTTGTAGACTCCAGGTGTATGAGAGCTGTTAAGAACAGTCTTGATAATTATTCGAGCGTCTCCCCTCCCCCAAACTAACATGGAACCCCTATCTCGAGCAGTCTTTATAGTTTTGAGCTTGTGGGAGGTCAGCTCGGTGCCCTAACCCGCAAGCACTATACCCGAAGCTCCAAACCCTGCATCCAAAACCCTAGAGTAACCCTGAAACCTTAAAACTTAACCCCTAAACCCTGATCGCTTCATCCCAAACCCTATGGAAGTTTCCACAGATGGGGGGACCCAAATCTAGACCCTAATAGAAAATGATCCTTATTATGGGGACCCCCAAAAAAGACCCCGAATTTAGGGAAGACCCTGAAAATCGCCTTGAAGAGGGATCCCTAATTTTTGGAAGCATTGTAAACCCTAAACCCTATATGAACCATGGTCTAAACTCGTAGCTCCCCCTTAATAACCCCTGTAGTAGTCCCCTATGTAATCCCCCAAATTACCCTCTTTAAAGCGTTTAAACCCTTAACTCGATATAACCCCTTTATGGAGTTTAGACCCTAAACTCTGAACCCTAAACCCCATATAGCCCACCTTTCAGGATTTTAGACTCTAGCTCATACAGCCTGCCTACGTCCCTGGCCTTTGGCCCACGCCTTCCCAGTAGACGCCCAGGGCCTTCCTAAGAAGGGTGAAGGTGCTTGAAAAAATAGGGTTCAGGTGTGTTTAGGATTCAGGATTTAGTTTTAGGGTTTCGGGTTAGGGTTTAGGGTTTAGGGCTTCGGGTGTAGGGTTCACGGTTTAGGGTATACGTGGGGTATACAGGGGTAAACAGGCGTTCTAGAAGGATCGATAGAGATAAAGACAGAAGGCTTTCGGCTTTCCAAAAATCAGCGATCACCTGGTGGCTGTCCCTCTAACAAGGACTATAGTCTCTTGGTGTTTGTTTTCGAATGTTACATTCCCAGGACAAAAGTTTCGACATACCAAGGTGCATCTTACGTCTTACGGGCCTACATTTACCGCGGAGAGATTCACAGAGCAGGAAGTCTATTCTACGTTGCCAGCGTGGCGGGGTAACTACTTCCCGGGAATAGATTCATACTATGTTAAAGTTCCCGGCGGAAAGCCTGTGCTAGGAGTCTACGGGGAATGGGGGTCGCCAGCGCATTACACAGTTCATTGTCAGCTTGTCTGGCGAACTTTTGTCCTACCGCACCATAATGGTTCTTGATCCAAAAACCACGCGGGTGGGTGTACGTGCGTGCTTTTTTGCGGGTCACGGCTTAGGATTTCGGTCTTCGCGCGTGGCGCTTAGCCTGGTAAGAACTCACATTCATCCTCATGTTGATTTAAGGCGTAGAGTAAGAGGAAATGAGATTTTTTTGCGCGGGCCCCAATCCTTAAGATTAGGAGACTGTTGTTATAACCTTAGATACTTATAGGGTCTGATTTGGGCGGCTGGGATTGCAAAAGCCTGCTTGTAAGTGGCGGGTTGAGAGGGCCACTGTTCAGTTAGAGCTAGGGGCTATGGGTTGAAACCCTACACCCTAAACCTTGAAGGATTTCAAAGTTGGGCCTGCGCATGGGAATTAAGGGAGGGGCACGAATTAGATTGTTTGTCTTTTGACAAATGGGGCTCTGCGACTTGCATTTCGGATTAGGTTCAACGTTTTAGAACTCAGCCTCTGGGGCTCAGGGCTTTGGAGTCTAATTAAGGAGCATATTGAGCTCCAAGCAAGAAAATAGCTGTAAGGCTGCCGCGGCGCTTGGGATTTGAAATTTATGGCACAACCAAACCCAAAACCCGACACCCGAACCCTAAACGCTAGTTCGCCAGCCCCAGCCCCAGATTGGAAACTCTTAACAAGGCCTTGACTGGCAGATCAAACCTCTGTCAACGCGTGGGGTTAAGGCTTTCCGTGCATCCTGGGTAGGCAGACTTTATGGCGAGATCGTTATGATTTGCTCGGCCTGAACCCTTTTAGCTCCTAAGCCTCAAGTTGCCAACGTCACCCTTGAAACTCTGGGGGTTTAGGGCTTAGGGAACCCTCAACTCTGCCTGTGACCGTTTATGGCTTATACTACTTACGGGCTTCTGGCTTATTACCTTGTTCACAGTTCGATGGCTTGAACCACCTGCAGTTCTACGGACTTTTCACAGCTTTAGGGCTCATACCTGCAAAGCGTTACTAAAATTTGGCCTATCCTGTCCCAGAATAACCAACCCGTACCCCCCAGTAAATGAATCCCTTGAATACAATACCATCTTATTATGACGGGAAATATTTATTCTTAGGCGGTGGGGCAGATTATTCATACTGGGGGGAGACAATGGCAAATTGGGGTTCCAGGTAAACCCTAAATTCCTAAGCCCTAAACCCTAAACCCTGAACCCCCAAACCCTGAGCCCCAAACCCTAAACCCTATATAACCCCTGTATATAATCCCTATAATCCCTTTCAACAGAACTCTAATTTTGGGAAACCCCCAACACATGAAGTGAAACCCAGCCCAGATGCTGCCACTGGTCGGAGGCGCGCATCGCTTCATCCCTCTCCTTCCTTGCAAACCGTGTGGGGCGAAGGGCTTAAGGCTAAGTGCAGGGCTTGGGGTTTAGGGCTTAAGATTTCAGGCGTAGGGCTTAGGGCGTAAGGTTTAAGGTTTAGGGCTTCGGGCTTGGGAGGGTTTAGGGCTCAGGGCTTAGGAGGGTTTAGGGCTCAGGGCTTAAGGTTTAGGGTTTAAGGCGCAGTAGGTAGGGCTTATGGTTTGGGGTTTAGGGCTTACGGTCTAGGGCTTCGGGTACAGGGGTTTAGGACTAGGGATCTGAGGTTTTCCGGCTTAGACTTTAGGATTTAAGGTTTAGAGTTTAGGGCTAGGTAGGCATATTGCGAAACATTAATGGTAACATTATTGATATATCACCTAATTGTAACTTGGTTGTCCTTTGTCTAGGTTGGGAGTCTGAATATCAAGGTTTGCTTTCGGGATTGGGTCTAAGGTGTGGGACTGGCTTCAGGTTCTGGGATTTGAAATTCCAACTGTTGAATCGAAAGCTTGGGGTTCAAGGGTTTGGGGGTGCGGCGCTTGAAGTATATGGTTTGGGGAGTGCGGTCGAAGGCTTCGTCTGACCCCTTGTGTTTTTGGAAAGCTTCTAGGAATTCCGGGAAATGGCATGTACAAGATTACAGCCTCAACCCCAAACCCTAAATTCTAAAACCTAAACCTGAGCCCTTACGCCAGGAGGCTTGGACTGCACCGATGACAGCACGTGCGCATCGCAGGCGGCCCATGCCCGTGCAGTGCCAGAAACCTGTTTCGGGTTTAGGGTTTAGGGCGTAGGGCTTTGGGTTTTTGCGTTTAGGGTTTGGGGTTTAAGGTTAGGTTGCCGGGTATCCCGGGAACCATTTTGGCCGTAATGGGAACTAGTTTTCCGGACTCGTAACAGGGACCAGCCGGGACCGCAACAGAAACCGCAGCCAAAACGTAATCGAAACCAGGTAGCCAAGCAGCCGAAATCGAAACCGGAACCACAAGCCCGGAGCCCGAATCTTGCAAAGCGGGGGACCGAAAATCGGTCCCTCTCCAGCACTGCTTTCTTGCAACTTTCTTATACCTAGTTCCGCTAAATTCCCTGCTTGTACTACCACTAGTGCTGCTTCTACACTCCTTTTTGAAGTTTGCTTGTACCTCATTTTAATCATTTTTCTGCTCGTACTGGCACTAGTACTACTTCTACAATCCTTCTCCTCCAAATCCTGAACCTTAACCCTAAACCTCTAAACCCTAAACTCCAAGCCAGAGCTTTGGATCTTAACCGTCCAAGGGCCACGGTCTAGGGTCTAAGGCTCAAGGTTTAGGGTTTCGGGTTCTGGGTCAAGGGGACATATTCACTACAGGGATAACAGTTAAAAGTGGTTGCTATATGCCTTTTAGGGGTTATAAGTACACTTACTCAGTCCGCTTGACCTTCCATGTAATGCACAATTGCGAGCCTCCAGCCCAAGTAAGGACTACAATATGTTGGTCCCTGATTTAAAGACTTACAACTTCCAAACCAAAAAATTTGGATCCGAAACCCTAAACCTGAAACCCTTAACCCTGAAGTTCACATTTCTGCCCCTGCTTCATAATGAGAATTTGAGGTTGAAAATTTCCACGTTTGTACTTGGGGCTGTGGCTTGGTTAAGGTTGGCAGGAAGCCAGAAATGCCCGAAAAAATCCATCTAGAAGGTGGACCTTAAATCGGTCCTCCTTCGGCAGAGTCCGAAAAAGAAAGTTTTAGCTCGTCTGAACACATGTCTGGGTTTTCCGAAGCCCCGGGCTGGTTCCCGTTATGCAGGGCCCAGCGGCCTTGTTATGGAAACCGGCCGGTTCCCGTTACGGAATTTGGGCCGGTTCCTGTTACACTCAAGTGCTGGGATTTTGCAAGTGCCCATGCAGGAATACTTGGGACGTCACAGGGACTTAAAACAAGGGTACGAATAACCTCTCTGAGGTAAATCATAGCCGCAGCTAAACATACCTACTGAGTCCCCTGACCCTAAACCCGAAGCCCTGTGCAGCGATTTCCATTGTCTCCTCCATTATTACGAAATCTCCCTGATCCTCCAAGTAAGGAACCAGGGCGATAAATCAAGGTTGAGCTGCATTTTGCGTTGGAGTTTAGGATTTAGGGCCCTAATCACCTCCCCCTATTCACGAATCCTGCCACCTCTCCCTGTGGGAAATGGGCAGTACTGTATCTTTAGTGATTAGGCGTATATACTTATAATTGTAAGCACATATACTTGCAGTTGTAAGCCCCCCAACCCCCTTGATGTTAAATATTACCCTTAATGCATAAGGGTACGATGTTGGGTGGGGGATCCATATTAGGGGGTGGTGGGGTTAGTACGGGGGGAATGACGACTACTACGGATACTACGGATTACGCGAAGAACCCTAAAACCTGAAATCCTAAATATTTGATAAAACTACTTCTCTGAGGGTTGATACAAAAATGTTTGTAGAGTTGAGAGATGGAGTTGTGTGGAGATATTACATCCAATAATGGAGAATCAAGTGGAAAAGCAGATGGAAACTGAAATGGAACATGAACCGGAAACTACAGAAAACCTTAAGTAGGGACGTATTGGGATTATGACTTGGAGTTTACTAGGGTAGGTTTGGGAGCCCCATAAACATTGCATTCTCATGGCTTTATGAAGATTATATAAGGATTAAAGGCAATGGACATTCAAAACTATTTTCGAACCTGCCCCTGTTTAGGACTGGGAGGTTGAGCTAAAGGTCCTTAGCAGACATTATTTAGAGGTCACTGGAGGTTTAGAAAGGAAAATACCGGGATAATTATGTCCCAAAATGACCATTTTGGGAACAGGAATTTTCACTTCAGCTGCTTGCCGGATTCTGTAAGCAAAAGATGAACCCTCAAACAATTTAGAGGGTTTAGGGTTGGCTCTTGCCAGCCCTCAGGCTCTAGCAGATTATCACCCCATCCCGCACTTTCTGGAATCCTATCTTTGAAGCCGCCAACGTGCGAAAGACTTCTAATAAGAAGATTTTGGTAATCCTACCCGTATAATAAGGACCCTCAGGCTATCATATGACTTTTATAGCACCCTACACGTAAACCATAAGACCTCAAGCCTTAACTCAAATCCCCAACCCCAAGCCTGAACTCTCAACCTCAAACCCCAAACACTAAACCATAAGACCTGACCCCTAGAACATAACGCCTAAAGCGTCACTACCACACCCTAGACTTCGAAACTGATATCTTGAGCCCGAAACTCCGAAACCCCAAACACTACATCCTAAGCACTAATTAAACCTAATCCTACGCCCTAAACCCTAAACCTTAAGACCCCAATCCTGACTCCTAAAACCTAGACCCCAAGCCCTAAATCTTGAACCCTGATTCCTTCACCCTCAACCCCAAACAAACCCTGACGAAAGTTGGAAATGAAAAGGCCTCGCGGGAGTAGGACATGCCAAAGTTTCAGCTGGCCGTGTCACGGGCCATGCAGCATGTGGAATCCCCGAAAGAGGGAAAGTGGAGGGGTTTAGGATTTGGGGTATGGGGTCTAGGGCTTGCAGATATACATATCCAGACTTTGAGGGATAAAAATAGAGAAGGGATTCACAGGGAACATAGATTCAGGCTCATGAAGTCAACTTGGATCCCATCCTGAACACAAGCACTTTTTGGGACCTCAATGTGGTGTCTCAGAACCCTGGACCTAAAATCCCAAAGCCTCGACCCTAAAGCCGAGACCCTAAGCTTAGCCCCTAAACCCCAAAGTCTAGCCCCTAGACACTAAACCCTAAATGCCTAAAGCCTACACCTCAGAAAAGGGGCACGTCTGGGGTCCTTGGGATACCTACCCGGGGATTCTTAGGGAGATGGGTGTCCCCCTGTGGGAATCTCCCTTGCTGTTTCAAGGCCTAGGGGTTAAGGTCTAGGAAGTGTGTCGGGCTTTCGGATCAAGGATTAGAGTGCGGGAGGATTTGGGATTAGGGCTCGTGAGCAGGGAACTCCGCTGGGCCAACTGATAGATGCATGTTGTGCCTATGGGCTTACGCCCTACCCCTCTCTGTCTCACTCACTCTCTCTCTCTCTCTCTCTCTCGTGCTTTCGCTCTTGCAGTGCACGCGTAAGAAGATCCTGCAAGGTGCTGCCTTTTGTGGTGCGGGAATGAAGAATATAACCCATTATAACCCCAATATACTATAGTAGTTTCCATTTTACTTTCCATTATCCCAATATACCCCCAATATAACCCTAATATTACCGCAATGTAACCCCCAGATACTGGCCGTACCTGAGATATCTTGAAGCCGACTCTGAAGTCCACAGAGCAATCACCTCCCCCAACACTAAAGCCCCCACAAGCCCCCCCCACCCCCCCTTAAGAGCAAACGCCCCCAATACAACACAAGTACACATCAAGGCGAGTATTCGTGGGGGTCGGAGGGGTCGTTTTTGGGCGGGTAGGTGACTAAGTGCAACCCAGGAGCTCAACAGCCGATGTGGAAGCTCACCACTCAAACCGCAACAGTGTAGAGTTGACCATTAGCCGTGAACCCTGAGGCCTACACCCTAAATGCCAAATTCTAAGCCCTAGATCCTAACCAAAAATTATGCCCATATAATAACCTATCACCCTTGAAAAATAGTTCCACCTTTTTTCCATTTCTATACTATGTCCAAACTGCTTCCGCAACCGCTGACACCCTAAACTCCAAACCCTGAACCGTAGCCCTAAACCCTAACCTTGAACCCGAAATCCAAACGCCGAACCCTAAACCTTAGGAGGACCCCCCACCCTGTAATAGTGGTATAATAGGAATATAATAGGACCCTAACATAATCCCTATTATCCCTTATTACCTAACCCTAAACCCTAAAACCCTAAAACCCTGAACCCTAAAACCCTAAAACCCTAAAACCCTAAAACCCTAAAACCCTGATCCCTAAACCCTGGAGACCCAAGCCCGAACCGCTTCGCACCCGTTTTGACTGCCAGGGACCGCCTTCACCTTCGCTTCGCCGAGCTCTTGGTGCCAGCTTTAGTCAACTCGTGCTTCTGGGGTTTAGGGTTTAGGGTTTAGGTGTTTAGGGTTTAGGGGTTTAGGGTTTAGGGTACTTTTGGATCAAGAACTCAGGGTTAGAGTTTAGGGTGTAGGGTTTCCAGTTTAGGGTATAGATTGGGTACTGCCCCCCCATCAGTAACAGTTGGATAATAGATACAATATGGTTGTATATAGGCCTTAAAAGGACCCCTAATATAGACTGTTACTGGGTGGTGGCAGTACCCAAGGTATAGAGTTTAGGGTTTAGCCTAAACCCTCAACCCTGAGGGCAGGTCAGCTCCGCGCCCTCACGTCGTACGCGATAGCAAGCCTGTCGTGACCTGCTTTCAGCAAACGCGGTTATGGGTTTAGGGCTGTTGATGAGACATGATACATAAAAATGAAACATAAGGAAAGTCAATAAACAAGTGAATAAATAAATGAACAAGTATCTACCTATCTGCTTACCTATGAACAATTGTATATATGTATGTGTTTTATTATGGTTGTATTTAGCTTGTGTGCTCCTGCAAGACTCCACATACCTAGAATCTCAAGGACTTTGGCAGACACTTAGTCTCTCCCCCTGCCCAACACTAACACATAAAGCAAGACGGCAGTCTTCGTCGAGCCCCTTTTGGGCTTCCATGGATCTTTGCGGGAGGACATCCCCTGCAGGTACCAAGAGTCAGCAACTAGACTGCTATGTGGCCTTTTAAAAAAAGAGTGCTGTGCAAGGAGCCTGGAGAACGTGTGGTACAAGAGCCGGAAGAAGAACCCGCCTGTATGGTAGTGTACGTGTTCTTTTCCATTAGTGGCTGAAGACGACTGCTTCGTACAATGACAATTCTGTTTTGCGCGAAGGTTCAGAATGCCAAGAATAGTCATAGCAGCGAAAGCAATAATAGTAGTAGTAATAGTACCAGAAACAGTAATAGTAACAGAAATAGTAATAGTAACAGAAATAGTAATAGTCGTAGGAATAATAGTAATAATAATGATAATGATGGTGAGCCTGCCATGTCCGTGCAAAGTCGCGTCGGAGGGCTTGGCGGCGTCCTGTGCCGCTGAACAATCATGAGACACTTCCGTGCTGTTTAGGGTGTAAGGTGTAGGGTTTACTGTGACTCCATGTAATGTAGCGACCCCTGATACTTAGCAAAGGGTAGGGTTCTTGCTATGCCATAACCATGAGTTTCCCAGCCCCAGCATATACGCCCCAAAACACTTCTCCCGATCCATAACGTCCTCCAACTGAAGGCCACAGGGTTTGAGTCTAGGTGGGGTTTGGACCCGGATCACCAAAACAAGTTGACTCACCTGCGCCTCCCCCAAACTAATGTGGAACCCCACATAGCCCTGATTGAGAAGGCAATGGTTATGCTTCCTTTTTGGCTGTTTCCACACTAGCTTCGGGAAATGCAAAGAAACTTAAACTTTCGTCCTGACCCTGGCCCCCCAAAATCCATCGCACGGTTACCTTGATACAGGACTAGTTGGTGCGATTGCAGACCTTTGGTCTGGGGCTAGGGAAATCGACTTACTCACGAGAGTGGTGGAGTGAATTTAAGCATCTGTATACGGGGATTACGCACAGAAGGATGGTGAAAGGAACCCACTCTCCCTTGCGCACCAGTGGGCTTAGACTTGAGGGTTTAGAGATTCAGGTTCGCTCCGACTCAAGTACCCAACATAACATGCCTGTCAACACGAAATCCAAAAGCCTAAAAACCAGCCTCTGAACCCTACACACTCAACCCCTAGACCCTAGAAACCCTAAACCCCTACAACCCCATATATCCCTACACATATATCCCTACACATCCTAATATGTCCCCGGAAACCCCAAATTGAACGGCAAAAATACTATAGTCCTTAGGACAGGTACCCTCAGAATGGTGAAGGGTTTAGGTTTCCCCTAATTTGCGGAAACCCTAATACTTGTAAACCATTAAAAAAAAAAAAACAGTTTTCATGGCATGTTCCATGCTCTTTTCTTCATGATTCTCCATCATGGGCGTTACCGCCTCGCAAGCCCTAAACCCCAAGCCCTAAACTCCTTAAACCCAACTCCTCCGGCCCAACACGCTTTTTGTTCGCAAGATGCCAGGCGTGGCACGTTCCACACCAGAAGAGGCTGAACGCATTCTTGTAAGGGCCTAACCAATTAATTTGAATAAGTCTACGGCTTAGGCTTACCAATCATGAACAATCGGATTAACCAAAAATTGAAAATGGGATGAGAACTTATAGGGATTGTCCACACGAATTGCCGACATAGTTTTGAAGAGTATTTGAGGTACCCTCTGATATAATCATACAACAAATCTAGAATCTAGAGCCACAACACTGGCAATTATTCAAACCCCTACATACTGCTGGCCGAATGAATCCCCGGTTTAGGATTTAAGGTTTAGGTTTGAGGGTTTAGGGGGAATTGCGGGACTCTAAACTGCAAACTGCGAAGGGGGCTGGGCCTCGGGGACGCTAGCGATGAAAGAAAATAACCAAGAGATTGCAGGGGTCTGTAGTCAGGATTTTACAAAGCCCTAAACCCCAAACCCTAGACCCTAAACCCTGAACTTCAAATAACTCCTATAAACCCCTTCAAATGTACGCCTAGTTTCTCAAAACTACCCATGTCATTTGAGGTCGTGTACGGCAGACCCCCGGTTACCAGGCCCTCTTCTTCCAAACTTCCAAAGAGTTTAGGGTTTAGGGTTTAGGGAGGCCATGTTAAAGGAAGATAGGACTGACAATCGGGGCTTTACATCCCGAAGCCCCAAACTTCCGCACGCGGTAGTACCTTAGGTGGACCCCCACCCTGCAATGGTGGTAGAATAGGAATACAACAGGACCTTAAGATCATCAGCATGACCCCTTGTCGTAACCATTCTTGGGTGGAACGTCCTGCTAAGTAATACCCCTCGACAAGGACTATAACGATCTTTGGTATACTCAGTTAACTTATAAGCTCCTCTAACATTGAGTCCCCATACCCCCTGAATATTCAATGGTTGTCCTAGTGTATAACCGCACTACATTGGGGATCGTGTATGGGGGCCAAACCCAGACCCAAACCTGGGACGAACA
Source organism: Symbiodinium pilosum (assembly GCA_905231905.1). NCBI lineage: Eukaryota > Dinophyceae > Suessiales > Symbiodiniaceae > Symbiodinium > Symbiodinium pilosum. Next base: position 23,195 of record CAJNIZ010043087.1, read on the forward strand.
AGACCTGAAGGTTTAAGGACTCGGTTGTCCAAATTGTGTCTTCCTTCGGGTTCCCAGTATAGTTTGGCCCCTGCAATTATAGAATGCGCAGTAAAACATAATCTGGGCTGCTGTACTGGAACTTGAACTAAGTAACATACAATAAGGAAACCCCATTATTTCCTACATACCCAATTATGGTAACTTGATTTAAGTTCCTTGACAGCCACCCTATAATATTGACGGGGCTGGAACTTTAAAGGCACCCAAAACTAGCGATGAATAGTTTCCCTCATGCCACAATCGGGAAATGATTGATTATCCGAAAGTGCCGCCCAGCTTTGTAAATCCCACGAACGCAAGAATAGCTTATAAACAGCGACAGAACATGGATCCCAATAGAACCATGTGGCTAGACCGTAAACTCAGGATCAAAAAACTACGCTTTAAAGTTCAGCTTCTTAGCAGGGCATTCATCTTGGGGTCCTCCTGTTATCTAGTATACATATATATGTACATAAACATATACACCCTAAACGGTAACCCTGTAGAGACACTGAAGGGCCGCTAGAAACCTCCCCAAAAGGCTAAGGTAAGGGTCCATGTTCAGGGCCCACACTTCGGACCTTCGACTTGGCCGCTTTAAGGTAACCTGTAACCTTGACATGGGGACCTCCGCCATAGGGTCTAGGGTTTAGGGTTTAGGGCTTAAGGTTTTGGGATTAGGGTCTAGGGTTTAGGGTTTAGGTTTTAGGGCTTGGGGTTTAGGGATTACGGTTTAAGGCGTCATTGTCAAAATCAAAAGCAGTGCCTCGTAGGCTTGGCCCTCAAGTTAGGTGGGGTGTATATGAGCCACAATCAATTTGTCCTACATAGCTTAATGAAAAGGATTCCTTATCAGGGACTAGATTGGGACTTTACGACCAAAGGGACCTCTATGTCCACCCTTCTTGGCCCGTTGGTAAGCAGAATATCGACAGGGGCATGCATTCCCGGCCAGTCTGAGACGCCTGTGAACAGCATGATCTTTGCAATGGTGTGGCTTTTTCTTGAACACTCTAAGTTAGGTGAGCCAATTACAGTAACAAGTACCACAAAAAAATGAGCAACATTTGATTCTCGGGCTTGCTAGGCCACGCTGAAGCTGAAAGTACCTGGGTAGTTGCCAAAATTAGGATTCCATTTTGGTACCCCTTGATTTCAGGTGCCGTAAAAAATCCATAACCAACACCCTAGAAACTAAAATCCTCTAGGTTTTATGTAGGGGCTCTATGAGGGTTACATAGGGGCAACGGAAAAGAACAATGAAACTACTATTGAGCGTTTGGGGTTTACGTAAACCCTCCTAAACCCTGAACCCTGAACCCCAACCTGTGTAGATGCAAGTCATTCTGCCCATGCGCAGCAGGCGCCCAGACCCTGGCTGGATCACCCCCCAGTAAAGCCCATAATCACCCGTATATAATCCCTGTATAATCTCCGTAATACTCCCTGTAAGTTCCTGGGACTCCGTACCAAATTTATTATACAAAGAACAGAGGTTGAAAATTATGTCAAACAACTTCCAGTGGGGATCTACATCTTAGACCGCCCATAAACCCTAAACCCTAAGCTCCCCTTTCGAGGTCTGGCCAGCGCAACCATGGCTTTAAATCCGAGTCTTCAGCTCTTGAGCAGGCCCCACCGAATTATGGTCCGGGGCTATGGCTTCGGGCTATTTAGGGTTTGGGGTTTACTTAGGGCTTACGGCTGTTTAAGGCTTCTAAATATTTAGGGCTTACTTGTGACGCAAGATTTAAGCTTCGAAGTTTGGACTTGAGAGCCCGCGACATACACCAAAAGCCATAATGCCGTGTAATCCCCTACATCGTGTCCCACATCCGAAGCCCTCCCTCTAGTCTAATCCAGGCCATGATTGTGGACTGGGCACCGAGGAATTATTGTTTGCTGCAAGTAAACATGAGTTTGGCGGCTTCATCTTAGCTAAACAGTTTCCTTTCATGACCAAAGAAAACATTAAGCACAGAATATTGTCCATTGACAAAGGGGAAAAACGATGATCAGGTGATTCCAAACAAGTTTGTGGCCCCCACACCGCGCTGCACACGAACTTACTGGTTCTTAGTAGGGAATCAAGGAATAGAATCCCTTCATCACCCCTTTCTAATATAATCCCTTATTCCCTACTAAGAACCAATAACTTAACGTTGTTTTAAAGCTGGTGCTATGGAGTTCCACGTTGGCTTTGTGGAAACCAAATACCTGGAATCTCATCCGGAGGAATGCATGATAACAGCAAAAATCGTTCATGCCCTCATGTTGCTACCCCCTAACCTCTAAACCTAATTTATACCTAAACCCTAAGCCCTCACCCCTCGCACCTGCGCCTTACAACCCATATAATCCTTAAACCCTGACCTCTGACTCCATTAACCCTAACCTCTCTAAGCCCTAATCCCTCAGATGGTAGTTTCCCTAGATAGAACGACCCCAATATAGACCCCAAAATACTCTAGTCCTTATTACGGGGACACCCAAAGAGGTACCCCTGATAATCCCTTTTAAAGGTACACCTGAATTTCCTTGTATCCCCCTAAACCCTAAATCCTAAATCCTAAACCCTAAACCCTAAACCCCCAACCCTAAACTCGAGCCGAAGGCAAGGCTGTCACCGCTGCGAGGAGCTTTGCCTCGCGCCTGACGTTTGGCGGTCTACTGGGCGCGTGTCTGAGTACAGGGTTCAAAGCTTTAGGGTTGAGGATTCAGCATTTAGGGTTCAGGATTCAGGGTTTGGGATTGAGGAATCCGGGTTTAGGGTTGAGGATTCAGGGCTTAGGGTTGAGGATTCACGGTTTAGGGTTGAGGAATCAAGGTTTAAGGTTGAGGATTCAAGGCTTAGGTTTGAGGATTCAGCGTTTAGGGTTCAGGATTCAAGGTTTAGGGCTGAGGATTCAGCGTTTAGGGTTGAGGAATGACGGCTTCGGGTTCAGGAAGCAGGGTTTAGGGTTGAGGATTCAGGGCTTAGGGATTAAGAATCAGGGTTTAGGGTTGAGGAATCAGGGTTTTGGGTTGAGGATTCAGGGTTTAGAATTGGTGTTTTCTATGCAAGGCTTAAGATTGACGATTTGAGTTCACGGCCTCGGGCTGTGGGTTGGAATTTTTCCTGGGGCTGCAGGCTTCGCAATTTTGATTTGACGGTTCGGGCTGAAGGTTTTTGAACTTAGGGTTAATGGCTGTGTTTACGCATCCACTTTAGGGATCAAGATTGAAGGTTTGGAGTTTAGGGATGCTCGGGATACATGGGAGTAAATGGGAGTATATGCGCGCATATCAAATTAGTGCTTGCGCTTTTTGATTAAAGGCTTGGGACTTCAGTGTGAGGATTAAGGGATTGGGAGAAAGAAATTGGAGGCCTTAGCTTTAGGTCTTTAAGATTTAGGGCTGAAGGCTTTTTGGGATTCAGGGGTTTGGCTTTAGGGAATTCTTCCCAACATGTTTGCGCCTGCCTAAACCCTAAACCCTAAAAAGTCCCCAAATTCTCAGAACTACCCACTCCACTTCAGGGCCGCACCTCATCCGTGTACTGTAGCATATGAGCTATAGTCTGAACTCCTAGCATCCCCCTTTCATAACCCCTAGGACTGTAGGGTTTGGGGTCTAAACTCCTAGTATCCCCCTTAATAACCCCTACGGTACTCCCCTATCTAATCCTTTGCATAACTCCCTAGCTTATATGGCCTCTTAATATGGGGTCGCCGTATATGGGGTCTTCTCAAGGCTTCCTCAACTGTTGTCTGGGGATCCTGGAGCAGGAGTTGTGGTGACTCTACCCTGCACGATGCAACCCAGGTGGTTCCATCAGTCAGGGCAAAGAATGACAATAACAAGCCCCGCCAGCAGAGACGCAAAGATAGCTTCAGGTCAGGCATGATAGAACCAGGCTTAAGGCTTGGGGTTTAGGAGTTTAGGGGTTTAGGGTTTAGGGGTTTGGGGTTTAGGATTTAGGGTTTAAGGTTTAGGCCACTTTAGGGCTGAGGTGTAGAACGTGGAGCATTGGAGCCCGAGCACGAAGCCCTGACTTCCACTTCGGCTCGTTAAGGCCAAAGTATACTCGCCCAACAAAAGGGTTTAGGCTCTCCAGGGTTTTAGGGTTAGGGGGGTTGACAGGGGTTTTGGCTTGAAAGGATTAAGGATTTCTTGTAGTAGTTTCCATTCTCTTTTCCATTCTTTCTAAACCTTCAACCTCTACAAGCAACTATAGTAGTCTCCATGTTCCTTTCTATTCCTTAGGGTAGGGGAACACCTGAATCATGACCCTCACTCTCTTGAGGTAAGGTCTCCTCAGAAGGACATTTCATACGCGCAAGGACCAGGATTTCCAAGCAGCTCTACAGACTGCTACCACTCCATGATGTAAAAAAAGGCATCTCATATGTGCAAGAATCTAAACTTCTTAAATCGGGTTATATAGGGACTACTATAGGAGTTTTCCAGGGGGATATCGATACTAGGAGTTTAGACAGTAGCTCCTATGTGCACCTTGCAAAGCCCCATGATGGGTTGAGGTCCCATGTCTGCTCCGGCCCCAAATCTCAGCCTAAAGGTCCCTGCACTTTGCCCCGGTAGCGGTAAGGGGGATGCACCAACGGAACCCTACACCCCAAACCCGAAACCCCCAACCCTAAACCTACTACCCAAAGCCTTCCGTTAAAAGGGTTTAGGGTTTGGGGCTTACACATCCCCAGGAGCTCTCCCGAACCTGCTTATGGCGGTGTAGGGTTTAGGGCTTCGGGTATGCTTTGGAAGGCCATCAATCCGCAGAACCTGGAACCCTGACCTCCTGAGCCCCTAATCCCCTAACTCAAAACCCTACATCGTCAACGCAAGATGCCAAATCCTGGTCTTTAAACCCGAATATTACCTTTCGTATAATTTCAGAACCTAACTTCAAAATTAAGCCCGGCCGGGAGCTTTTTCTTTAAACCAACACTTGGTGAGGTCGTTAAAATTTGAAACTGCCCTAAGGGGTGTAGCGCAGGGTTTACAAGTTTAGGGTTTGGGATTAGCCTCGTAACTTAGCCTTCTATCTCTGCCGGACGCTTCTGTCAGACGGGCTTCACAACGCTCTATTGTACAAAGGCCTTGTTTTCGGGGACTTGGCAGAGTTTAGTAGAGCTCAGGACCAAACTTTTTTGCTCCTTTGGGGCCCAAAAGGCAGACTCTTTTTGGGGAGGAGTCAGGTTTCCGGAAGCCCCAGTACACTAGACTCCTCATTCCGCGACTCCCGAAAAGGCATCCCGAATATTCGGAAAACCCCCGAACCGCATAAGGCCTAACCGCAAAACCCAGAGAGCCCAATTGCCGCCAATTCCCCAATGCCCCTTAACTAAGGACAATCTCCTGTATGATACTAAGAGCCTGAACTTGATTTAAGCCGTCTATCAAAAGCCTAAACCCAAAATGGGGTGTCCCAAAATTGGATGTATTTTTGGGTCCCCATAGTAAGGATTAGAGTACATTAGAATCTATATTCGGGTCCCCTTCGGGAAACTACCAAATAAACCCGAAACCCTAAACCCTAAACCATAAATCCTTTTTTCAGACCTACAAAGGTTCAGACCGACCTCCAAAATCGCACCCGAAAGTATGGTCCTTGATCTTGTAACGGGGGAACCCTAAGCCCTAAACCCTAAAGCCCTATATCCCAAATCAAAGCCCTAAACCCTAAACCCCTGAGCCCTAAACCCTAACTGTACCAGAGTTGATCCATGTTGTGATGCCCCTAAACCCTAAGCCCTAACCGTGATAGAGCACCCCGCGAAGCCCGGGCATGTGTACACCGTCCAGATCAAATGCATGGAACGAAGCAATTCTGCGCATCACTCTAAGGGATTTGGAACCCCAGTAGAAATTATAATTTCAGCTAAATATTAGGATTCTAGGTAACAGAAATTAAAGAGTGTTTTCAGGAACCTTGTAGTGTTGAATCGCTCTAAACTCTGTACTGCGGGGGCCTGAGTAATTACCAGTACCATGTGAAGTTCATTTGGGGCTCCCTATGCCATAGTTCATCTAGGACCATGATATTGATGATGCTCCCCAAGATCCCCTGTAAAGAAGCCCGGTGCCCACTTCATCTTCCTTTTTCGATTTGGTTCTTCCTTTTTCGATTTGGTTCTTCCTTGTTCGATTTGGTTCTCCACTGTTATTATTATTGGCGTTATAGTAGCATGAACCAAATTCCAAAGCTAATATTTGGATGTCTTAAACGAATCTGCATCTAATCCCCTATGAGGACTCCCATATTCTGCGTACAACCCGCATATGCCAAGCCTAAACCCTCATGCTCATGCTCACTACCGCCAAAATTTCCTTCGTACTTTCATGGACTTGGCATCCTTACTCGGAAATATATGGGTGGTTGTGAATCATAGGGTTAGTATTGGAGGTTATATTGGGGGTATATGGGGGTAATGGAAAAGAAAATGTGTGTAATATTAGGGACCCTACTAAACTACAAGAGGGACCCATGCGTCCACCCTTAGCGGTCAGTTGGTGACCCTAGTGTTGACAGTAGCTCGTGTAAAACCCTAAACCCTCAACCCTAACCCCTCTATAAATCCGAATAGAATCCCTATGCAACCCCTATATAAACCTGAACCCCTGGTGTTGATAAACTCCCACATCCTGGCCGGCCCTAAACCCAAACCCTAAACCCTATACCTTGACTTACTGGGGGTTAGTCGAGAATAAGGAAATATATGTTATATAGGGATTGTATGAAGGGATTATATTCCCATATTCCCGACTAACCACCAGCACCTAAACCCCGGAAGTTCTGCAAGCTGAACATGAATGGGGATAACGGGTACAGACGATTACAGTTACCATCACTGACCGACGAGGATTTCAGGATTTAAGGATTTGGGGTGAGACAGGTCCCTACATTGGGGATGCAAAGTTGAAACTGCCTCCAGCCAAGGGTTTGGGATGTAGTGTTTAGGGCTCAAAGTATTTTCTATATGAAGCAACATTCGGCGTGAGATCCGTTGAGGTGATCCTTAGGGTTTAGAGTTAAGGGTCTAGGATTTAGAGTTTAGGGTTTAGGGTTTAGGGTTAGGGTTTCGGGTTTAGGGGCAATATTTCCCATGTAGTTATTGGATATGGGTTCCTTACTTGACTTTAGATCAACGATTAAGCTTAACTAACAAAGGGCTCCCTATGTCCACCCTTAATGGTGACTAGGTATTCCTAATACTGACAGTAGCTCTATGACGCCCAAAAACGTAGTACATAGCTTTTGTTTTCGTTTCCACTTGAACGTTGATTTGCCCAATGTCTTGGATGCTGAATTTGCCTTCACCCTCACTGGCCTTGCCCTGCATGCTTTCCACCGACCCGGTTTAGGTTTTAGTGATTTAGGGTTGATGCCCAACTCCTCAACTCTAACCTTTTTTCTGTCTTCAACTTGTACAGGAAAAAGCTCAACAACGATATGCAGAGTGGCAGCTGCGCACGTGCAAGTAAATTCAGTGCACTTCAATACCTGGGAGTTTCTCCAAAGATTCCCGACGGGCTCCTGAAGAAGGACTCTTATCGTCAGATTGCAATCCCTGTGTATTAGGGTTTAGGGTTTAGGGTGAAGGGGTGAGTGTCTCAATATATCAATAATGGTGATTTCCCTAAGTAGGGGGCACACCAGTACGGACCAAAAAACCATAAAACCCTTATGATAGGAACCCCAACCAGGGTACCCTCATTTTGGGGAACCTCCATATCCCAACAACACTCTTCACCTAAACCTTAAAGGCAGACCCATGATTAATAAACCCCCTCCCATGAAGGGCCTTAATATTAGGATCCTTACTATAATCCCTATTAAGGGAAGGGTGTTCATCAATCAGGGGTCGGGGTTAACCCTCAACCCTAAACCCTAAACCAACCTGACCCTAAACCAACCCGACCCTAAACCCTAAACCCTAAACCCTCAACCCTAAACCCTCAACCCTAAACCCTAAACCAACCTGAGACTTAGAGAACCCCCCACTTCGATGCAGCTAGGGCTGATACTGAGCTCAGGGAGGAAGCTCGGTCCGCGTGGCCCCGGTTGGAGCAAGAAACCCCTGAGTCGGTTGTCGGGTTAGGGTTTAAGTGGGGTTCAGGTCTTAGGGCTTTGGTCTTTTTTGCTCGGGATCAATGTTTTGGGGATCAATGATCAATGTTTTGGGCCTAGGGTGTCGGGTTCAAGTGGATGGCAATAACCATTCAAAACTGGCCATGTCTAAGAATTGGGGTCTAGGGTTTAGGGTTGCCTTCAGCCAGCACCTTAAGAATGGGGACTTTGATTTAACGAACATTCTCAAAGGCCTACTAAAAGCAAGCCAATTGTTGGAGCCTTGCCTGTGGCTCCAGTCCTTGTTCGCAACTGCATATACTAGGGGTTCTTGCTGTCAGCAGCTGCACCGGGAAGTCCTCTGGGATAAACTAGGGACATCCAAGCAGACACATGAGCGACGGGCCCGGAGGCTGACCACGCTTCAGGCTCAGGGTTTGGGGCTTAGGGTTTCAGGATTTAGGCTTACGGTCCAAGTCCCCAACCTTAAGCCTTACAAGGCAAGTGTCTTGAGCAGCGCTGTCACCACAGTTGCAGGCTGCTCTATAATGAAGAAGCCAGAAACCTTAACACTACACACCTACAACCCCAAGTCCCTCTAGACTGGGAAGCTCAGGTCGGGATATCTCGTCAAGTATGACCATGACCATGAGACTGGCCTGTTGAAAAGCATGTTACGTTTTGATGTGTACCTGAACTCAATATGATAAGCGTGATATCAGTACTAGCACTCCAGCTATATTCAAGAGGAAGTATGTATCAAAACCCTAGGTACCTGGCCTTTCTCATGGAGATAACATCGATTTGGGAGTACGTAGCGCGGCCCAAGGTTCGAGAACTAACTGCTCTTTCTAAAGGTTGTTCTGAGTTCGAGAGCACTCCGACCCCTCAAACCAGGCACTGCTTTCCAAATAGCTCTTCGCTTGCTTGCTTGCAAGGCAAATGGGTCCACCATCAAAGTTCCTATGTTATCATCTGCTCTAGTCTCCATATTCCCTCCCCCACTCCCCGTCCAACAACAGCAGGAATACCCTCTTCTGAGAGCTGTACGCCTGCAACTATTCCACATCCCTATTTTCGTCCCTAAGCCTGGACCTCTAAACCCTAAACCTTAAACCCTGAACGCTAAGCCCTAAATCCTTGACCTCGAGCCCAAAAATCCTAAACCGGAACCCTAGCTCCTTTACACTCCCGGAAACTTACATGGAAACCCAAAAAGGGCCCTATAAAGACTACAGTCCTTCTAAAAGAGGGCTATATGGGTTTCCACGTTAGTTTAGGGGAGTGTACATATCCCTATATAACCCTTGAAATCCCCTTTCAAGGGGCCGCATGTCCGTATATAAACCCTATATCCCCCTTGAACGGAACCCTACATCCTAAACCCCAGACCCCGAACCCTAAATCTCAAAACCCGCAACCCCCCAAAACCCCTTAACCCCTACACTCTCTTTAAGCCCCCTTAACCCTAAGCCCTAAACCGTAAACCCTAAACCCAAACCCTTGACCCTAAACCCGGGCCCAGGCCTGCAGAAGTTGGGGACCATGGCGAAGGCAACTCAGATAGCCCAGGCACCCTCGTAGGTCATAAATAAGACCTGACTTCATTCAGGGTTTAGGGTTTGGGGGTTTAGGGTTTAGGATTTAGGGTTTAGGGTTCACCCACACAGCTCTCCTGGGAAAGGACAGAGTGTTTGGGGGCGCTCCATGTTTGCGGGAGTATGTGCACTCTACATCCCATGCATAATATAATGTAAACTAATATAACATCTACATGTATATACATATATGCACTCCTGATAGGGCCCCTATCTGTCCCGTACATCTCCGTCATAGGCTCCCTTTTAAGGTTCCAGGACCCCATGGATCTGGGTTGTTCTCAAAATTCTGAGCCCCTTTTGGTTACAGATTCTATTTCGGCACCTTAGGGTTTAGGGTTTGGGGTTAAGAGTTAATATGTAGGGGTACCAGAATGGGACCCGAATTTTGGGAGCTGCCCATCTGGTCCTGTCATTGGAGGTTCAGGGTAGTTGTAACTCATGCGCCATAGTCAAAACTCCTTAAAATGGGTTATGTAGGGCTTCGGGTTTTGTTTAGGGTTCGGGGTCTAAAAGCTTTCAAGGGAAGGGGGTATATTGGGGATTATATGGAAGTAGTATATATAGAGACTATCAAGGGGGATAAGACTAATTGCAATTCGATTACATGTGTGTAGGGCTATGTAGGGGTATATAGGGCTCGCGGCAGTTATAACCCAATCACAACCGGCACTTATAACCCAGTTGTAACCATAAAAGATGGACCTGGGGGACTTTTGATGAGGAGTACAAGCATACTTGAAACTTTAAACCCTAAACCCCAAAACCCCTGAACCTCCAAGTAGATACATTAGAGCCCTCTACGCCACGAATTCCTTGCGACCAATCCTAAACTCTCGGCTCAAAGCCTGAACCCCAAACCCCAAACACTAAAACCCCAAACCCTAAACCCTGCGCACCAACCTTAAGCCCCACGAACTATGCGAGTCAAAGCCTAAACTCCTAGCATCCCCCTTAATGACCCCTGTAGTAGTGCATTATCTATAATCTAGATAATCCCCTATATCACCTCCTTTAACTAGTTTAGACCATAGCTCATGTCAACCTAAACTCTAAAGCTCCCTTCAGCGCAAGATTGGTAAACGCTAAACTCTGAAACCTGGTGGGTTTCGGGCTTAGGGCTTAGGAGCCATTAGGAGCCTGCATGATTACCAATAGACGTCCACATGATGCCTAGAAACCCTAACATAAACCCAGTTGCCATTTTATGTTCCATGGTCTTTTCCATTCGCTTCTCCACTCTGGTACCCGTAAACCCCAAGCCTATACTTCATTATTGGTACTTCTCTACAACGAAATTGAGGCCGCCAAATGAAACCTCAGATAGAGTCACATGGTTGGACAGCGCTACCACCGTCAGAACCAGGCAGAGGCAGCTGAAGAACCTCGGTGGTGCTCTACGAAGTACACGGTTCAGGGTTTAGGGCTTTGGGCGGTTTAGGTGGAGGCATTATCGTTTTACTTGTGAGGTTAGGAAGCTTGATATGACCCTTAGCAATGGGCTGGCCTCAATGCAAGGGCTGCAGGCATGCTCCTACGCACCCCCGACTTTCTTAATACTAGTTTGCGTGTCCATCACCCTACAATCACCAATACTCGAAGAACAAGTTCGAATTACGTCGCACCTGAACCCCTAGAGTCATCTTCATGCAGGCAGAAGAATATGAAAAGCCTGTTAAAGCTGAAATGCTATTGAGTTTCATTTTCTTCGTCTACTTCAGGATGGACGCAAACTTTTAATACCAAACCCTACACCATCAATCCTAAACCCTAAAAATGAAACTGAATGACCGGCGAAGATCGTACCTTTGTGTTTCATGGGAGCCCCCAGAAGAAGGGAAGCCCGAAAGGGCCAGGAATGCAGAAGCCTGACTCTGTTGAGGCTTTGGCTTACTTGTTCTCAGTAGGGAATAATGGAACACATTATATAGGGATTTTATAAAGTGTGTATTCCCGTGGTCCTTACTAAGAACCAGGAAGTTTGGGGAGTTAGGGTTTCGGCGGTTCTGCTTTAAAGCGTTAAACGGGATCTGACGAGGCACCCACAAGGACAAGTATCATGGTAAGGCTTCTGCTTGCAACTGCAATCACTTTCCAAATCAGCGGCCTCAAAAAAACCCAAACCCCAAATGTGGTTTCTCCTGTTGTCATGACCTTGACGAGATTGCACATACTCACTCTTTCACATACAAAGATGATAAAATTTGAGCTCTAAACGCAGGTTGTTACACTTGAAATGTGGCGGCATAAGCCTTGTGTTTAGGATTGAGGAGTACGGCTTCGGGAAGGCTAGGAACTGAGCCCTTTCCTAAAAATGTTGGACACCCTACACCCCTAATTCCCCCGAACAGACATTATATGTTGGAAGACATATCTAGATTCAGGGGTGCGAGAGTATTTAGCTTTGGTATGACAGAATTCTGACCCCCAAGCTTTATAGCAATTAAGATGAAAAGTTGAAGGTCTAGGGCTAGCGCTTAAGGATAGAGAGCCTACAGGTTTGTTTAAAGATGGGCAAGCATGTTGCGTTAGCTAGCACGCACAAGAGACTGAAGGAGATTTTACAACCTGGGTTGCCGACCTACAATTAAAGTGTAGCTCGAGAAACAAACCCAACCCGAACCCCAAGACGTGCATTACGAGGCCTTGCTCGTACCTCTTGTTAACAAGGAACGGAGGCAACGATTCTTCAAATAGTTCCTGCTTAACCGCCAGAATTATCATAATTTCCATGTTCATGTTCATTCATTCCCTGCTAAGCAGAGGTAAGCTTGACCCTAAATCCGGTATGTCCGAATAAACCCTTTTCCATTTAACTGTCCACTTGTTTTTTCCATTTGATTCTCCATGATTAGGAGAATATCCCCAACTTCCTAACCGTAACCGAAACCAAACTCTAAACGCCTGAGCCCTTAATACAAGAGGTCAAATAATGGGGAAACCGAGCTGCGTGGCCAGAATCAAGGAGCTTGAGATGCAGACCAAAACGAAAATGCCTTTGTTGACTGGGGTTGAGGTTGAACATCGAAATTTAAACGGAAACTGGGCTTCTACAAGGATCTAGAAAGCATTTAATCTACCAGAGATCCCAGTACCCCTCAATCAAAGCATATACCACAAGAGACAAGGATCCCTCATATGGATGAAGGTGCATTCTTGAAGTAAGAGTTGTTGGGCTCCCCTTCAGATCTACACCAGCGTCTGGATAAAACGGTTGAAAATTTCCCAAAGGGGAGTGGATCCCTACAGTAGAAGCGACATGTGGTAAGATTTCAGCGTCTGGTTTTGGGGTCCTAGCAAAGTCTTGGAATTGAAGGACAGTGGATTCAGGTTTAAGGCTAAGTGCTTAGGGTAGGGAATGGATCAGCACATGGAAAATGACATGGAAGCTGCCAGATTAACAGGGACACACATCGTCACTAGGGCTTTGGGGTTTTCTTGCTTGTTATCCGGGAATAATAGGTTGAGACTGCCACTTAAAGTTTGGGTTCAGGGTTGAAGGCATGGAAGAAGCAAAACTACGACATACTTCAAGAACATGGAAACTGCTACATGTAGAGTCAGGTTAGATATCATTTCTTTTAAGACTATAAGGTTTATCTCAAACCCAAGCAACCTCCAGCTTTAGGATACTCCGTCAAATAAAGAGCCCCGTCTAAATCTAGAACTAATGTAGAAGCTCAAGCCATTACCAGTGTCATGCGGATGTCTGCTTGAGCTACCCTACACGAAAAAAGAAGCATGGCATTGCACAATGTTTTGGTTTCTACATAACAAAACCCTATAAGCCACTATATAACGCCAGTTTCAAATACATGTGAATGTCCATCATTCAAACATAGTGGCAATTAATCAGGCTCCTGAATCCATAAATAAATCCTCATGCCTGAACCCTAAACTGTACACCTTGTATAACCTCTACTAAGTTGACCCTAAACCTCACCCTAAACCTCTCAGTTGTGGGGTTTAACCCTAAAGTCTAAACCCCATTCGGAGCCGGGCGGCCACATCCTCCGCGAAGGCCTGTCCTCGGTCCACGAATGCCTGTAAAATCCCTAGCACGCAGACCAAGGCACACAGGCATCGAAACGCCCGGATTGACCTAGGTCAGTCCGGGTGCACCAGGCATGCGGCAATACCAGCAATGAAAAAAACAGCGCTTTGCGGTAGGAAGGAACCCCAAATGTGAAAAGGAATGCTGCCCTGTTTAAAGATCTAGAGGCCGCCTGACTGTCGGCAGGGTGGCGCAGCTTGACGGGGCAGATATTCGGGTAACACCTTGAGTCCATTGAGTCGTCGTATTCAGAGGTGGATGAGCATTAACTCAGATGTCCCTGAAGCACTACGGATGATCGCCGAAGGAGCGGCTGGAACCCCAGAACAAATACTCCAAACATTGAGGCTTTTCATCAGCAAAGGCGGCCTCCTTGGAGCTGCGGCCGCGGAAGAGTGCTGCGCACATCCTCCAAGTTTAGCAACTCAAGGTCTTCTTGGGAGTTACAATTCACTAGCTGCTATGACCCTAATTTCACAAAGAAAGAAGACATCAGGCGCATGAGTCTTGATGTCGCCTAGCTACCGAAAGACAAAAAAACAAGATTTGCCAACTTGTCGGGGAGCATGTTCTCGGCATCGAACATTTGTTGCGTTAACTGAAAATAAAACGTAGGTCCGGTAGAGCAAAAAGTCACGTCTTCACCCCACCCTCTTCGAAGATCATCGTGAGCACGCAGCCAAAAGGCATTGATGGTACTCATCGAAAATGTCCATCTTGTAGTGCAGGATTTTGTTCACGAACTTCCTGCGTCTCACCAAATCTGATGACCACGTAGCCGACCTGGAGAAGGACTCCATGGAGCAAGCGACCGCGGCATCATCTGCAAGCTTGTTGAGACGTCTCCAGAGAGGCGGAACCTGTGCCCCCCTTCCTGAACGTCCGTGAGCGGGAACCCAAGCAACTTGGCAACAAGAGCGACGCCCAAGCACTGCCCTAAGCTCACGCCACAAGTAGGCCTTATAGACAACTGAATCGAGGAGCCGGAAATCCCCAAAACAACTGCCTTATGATCAGTCACAAAAGAAACATTGTTCATGTCCGCTCGTTCGGCCGCCGATGCAGCAACGTACACAGCAAACAACTCAGCAGCATTAACTGTGTTTTCAACGCGACCGAGGTCGCGAGCAAAAGTATGCTCACCCTGTTCGGAAAGCCAAGAGACCGAGAAGGCAGCAACCCTAGTGTCAGGATCCTGGGGATTCTGAGCGCTACCGTCGGTACCTATAAAAATTTTTTCGTCAACACCGGAAGGGGGAAAAGCCCTGAACTCCGAAAGCAACCCCTCAATCCAACCCTCAACAGAATCCAAAGTCCAGTCGACCGTTCTGGGAGGAACAGGAGCGGGAGCCCAACCATTCAAAGCAAAGGCATGGAAAAAATGTTCAGGAACCAAGTTCTCCAGATCTTGAAGCTGGAGACTGTGCTTGTCTCGAACATGTTGCGTGTGAGGACACTCCCACATGAGGTGCATTGTAGTACCCCTGGTTGCAAAGCAGGAGCAGTCACTTTCAACTCCGGAACCTGGGATATGAGCGAGACGCGTTAACTGGTATTTGTAGTAAAGCAAGAAGTCACGGTCTTGAGCTCCACGATGTTCGAAAGATCACTGGCCTCGCCCGCACTGAAGCAGACGCGTGTGAAAATCCAAAAACACCTCAGCTTTGAACCTTGGCAAGCGAAGAACAAGTCGGCGACGCCTAGACAAAAAGGGAAGCCCAAGCAGCAGTTCTAGCCAACGAATGCGTAGAAGCATCCTCTGCAGCATGATCAGCAGCGGTGTTTAAGCGCCAAAACTCAGGAACGTGACGATGCCTAGCCCGGCCGTGCCCCGGAACCCAAGCAATCTCAAAACGACTCCTATGCAAAACAGAAGCCAAACGTTTCCACAAAACAAATTTGGCATCACGAGTCTTAGGCCCAGCTATTCCCGGGACTACTGCCTCATGATCAGACAAAATCTTAACACAGGTCAGCTGAAGCTGTTCGCAGGCCGAAGCGGCAACAACCACTGCAGTAAGCTCGGCGCAATTGACAGTTGTGTCTACCCTACTGGCTTCCTCAGCCCACGTATGGACCCCATCCTCGGTCATCCAAGCAACGGCGAAAGAAGCAACTCTGAAGTCAGGCTCGTCCGGATTGCGCGCGCTGCCATCCGTAGCAACACGTGTGCAGCCATCAACAGAGATGGGAGCAAACTGTCTCATCTCCGCCAGCAAATCGGCGACGAAAGAATCTAAGGCTTCAGACGTGAGATCTGGACCTCTAGGAAAGACTGGGGCCAAAGCCCAGCCATTCCGAAGGAAAGCAGCCCGGTGCGGGCCAATGGCAAACTCATCACAGTCCTGAAGGCACAAATTATGCTTAGCCCGAAGCTCGGTGGCCTGAGCACTGGGACACGCCCAACCGCAGAGTATCCTTGCAGTGCCCAACCACCAAGTATCCCTGCCGTGCCTAACCACCGAATATCAGTGCCCAACTGCAGAGTATCCTTGCAATGCCCACAAACCTGCAATGCCCAACCGCAGAATATCCCTGCAGTGCCCAAAAACCAGGTATCCCTGCAGTGCCCAACCACAAAATATCCTTGCAGTGCCCAACTGAAGAGAATCCCTGCAGTGCCCAAAAAGCCAAATATCCCTGCAGGGCCAAAGAAACCAAATATCCCTGCAGTGCCCAGCCGCAGGGTATCCTGTAACTTTCTCGCCTTCAATCCTCCAGGAAAATTACATTTCTTGCGCAATAGCCGCTTTAGGGTGGGGATTCTCGAGGTAAATAGCTATAGTATTATTCTTACTTGGGCAGTCCGAAGCTGTCCTTTTATTTGGATGCCCACCACCTGTAGCAGCAACAACTCAGGACACTTCTCAAAACTAGGATCGTGCCATAGCCCCCCCCCGCCGGAAGATGTTTGCAGCAACCGCTGCATCGCTTAACCCCAAAACCGCTTCGCCCAATAAAAACAAGTGAACCTGTCGGTGATTGAAATCGAGTCCCCTGAGTCGGTCCAATTTTGCACTGCACAGAAGTCGGCCTTCAAGCTCTTCTTGAAAGTTTGAGCAAGGGCGTTGGAGCTTCCAAAAGCAAGTCTAAGTCTCAGATGTGAGAAAACATCTCATCAATTGCGAGTTTCACGACCAAAATGAGGAAACGTGTCTGCTAACGCAATTGCGGCCTCGTTTCGCAGAGGTTGATCACTCGGAGGAGAAGGCAAAGGGAGGGTCTGCTGGCGCTTGGCTGCCGCCTGCGTGGATGTCGCAGAGTCAACGGGCCGCTTGCTGCCACCCCAGCCTCTGCCCCGTTGATGGTTTTTGAGCCTCTGCTTTTTAGACTGATTCCGCTTTGCAGGAACAAGTTGGTCTGCGACGCGGAACGCCAAGCCTGAGTCTCGCCACACTCTGGCTGCGGCCTCGAGGTCGGCCTTCAAGCTCTGCATGAAAGTTTGAGCAAAATATGTTTTTTTTAAGTTTCCGAAGCGGGAATTTTAGTTTCCGACTCGGGGTTTTTTCGGGGAGCGTGGTAATGGATCCCTTTAAGAAACCCTATGGGCGGTTACAAACTTAAAGTCTCTGATTACGCCCTAGAAGCTGCATGGTCCCTCGCAGATCTGTGAAACCGATCGAAACTAAGCCCCAAACCCTAAACCCAAAGCAATAGAGCAGTTTACAGATAGGGTTCAGGATTTAAGGTCAGGGTCTAAGGTAAGCAATGAGCCCGAAACCCAGAGCAATACGCGTGAACCCAGAACCCCAAAAAGAAAAACAACCCTAAACCCGCAGCCCCAAAACCTAAACCCCAAATCCTAAACCTTGAACCCGAAACCGCACAGCCTGAAGCTTGAACCCTAGATAATCTCTGCACCAAAACCTCAGCATCTGCGGCGTCCTCCCAATCCAACTGCTGATTCTGGATAACCCTGAATGACCTTGGTAAACCAACACCCAAAATGCTGAGGTATGCAGTATCTTCAACGTCAACAAGAGGGGGGTTCCCCAAATTACAGGTACTTTTGGGGGGCTCCCCATAACAAGGATAAAAAGATTCTGGGTTTTATATTGGGGTCCATTATTTTGAGAAATTACCATGTCAGCTGTAATCCAAACTCCTAGTATCCCCCTAATATCCCCCATAGTAGTCCCTTATATAATCCCCTATATCCCCCTTTTAAGGAATTCAGACTAGGGCTCATATGACTTCCCTTAGCACTTCTCAGCTCAGATGCTGGCGGCCACCTCGGCTGTTCATCGGCTGCTTGGGGTTCTCTGGGATGTAGTTTAAAGCCCCTTCTTGTGGATTGATACCGACGATATAGGCATTGTGGTCTATGACATTTGGGATTATGCCCAGCAATTTTCCCAGTTTAGGGTTTGTGCTTTGGGGCTACTCACAAATCCCCCGAATGTAGCAAACCACTTCCATTCCAACAAAGACACGCTTGCCGGAGGCACGTTAACGCCCAACCACATACTCGTTATCATACCAAAGTAAATTCGAGAGACCTATCCCCAGGTTCCGCAAGGATTTTACAAGTCTCGCAGCTTTTTATTTAATACATCCTTATACATCTGCTTCTCTCGCTCTCTCTCCCCTCCCCTCTCCAAAACCCTAAACTAAGCTCTACACATAGTCCCTAAACCCTGAACCTTAAACCAAAACCTAAACCCTACAAATCGGAGTTTCTCTAAAACAGCCTCTCCAGTATGCTCAGGAAAAACCCTGGATGAGGATTTGAGAAGTTGCGGGTCCCGTTTTGTGGGTCCTACACTATTATCTGGGAGCGGGGTGCATAAGGGGGAGCGCTACTGTATTGAAACCCCATAAACCCCTGAGCCCTAAGCTCAAAAGCGTGAACCCTTGAAACTTAAACTCGCAACCCCCAGCCTCAAACAGCACCCTGCATACCCCCCCTGAATCCTAAACATTTCTACCCGTCATCCTGGACCCTAGTTTCCATGTCCTTTTCCATTTGAATCTCAATTATTGGGGTAATATCCCTAAACCCTAAACCAAAGCCCTAGACCCTTATCTATCCCTACAAAGCCCTTGAAGTACACTTTCCATGGGGCCCTGTATCCCCCTTTGAAGAAACCCTAAACCCTAAATAATCATCCCCTCAGACCAAGGACCCTAAACCCTATACCCTATACCCTAAATACCCTAAACCCTAAACCCTAAATACCCTAAACCCTAAACCCTAAAACCCAAACATCATCCTCTTGGAGCCCGGGCGATGTAGACGAAGTGCTCATCCTCACATCGATTCGGAGTTT
>CAJNIZ010043087.1:42308-58808 GCA_905231905.1 Symbiodinium pilosum
CCTAAATACCCTAAACCCTAAATACCCTAAACCCTATACCCTAAATACCCTAAACCCTAAACCCTAAAAACCCTAAATACCCTAAATACCCTAAACCCTAAAAACCCTAAATACCCTAAACCCTAAAAACCCTAAACCCTTAACCCCTAAACCCCTAACCCTCATCCCTTCAGACCAAGGACCAGCCATGCCAGGGTCATGAAGGTCACGGCGGAAAGGTCCGCCACACAGGACTCCCCAAAGCTGGCCTAGGGGGCTTAGGGTTTAGGGTTTAGGGTTTAGGGTTTAGGGCTTAAGGTTTAGGGTTTAGGGTCTAGGGTTTAGGGTTTAAGGTTTAGAGGGTTTGAGGTCAAGAGTCTCAAAGGGTTTGGGTTGGGTTTTAAAGGTCTAGGGTTTAGGATGGTTTAGGTTTAGGGTTGAAGGGTATGAGGGTTTGGGGTTAAGGGTTTGGGGCTAGAACTTCTTAATTGGGAGAATACTTGAGGTTCTGGGCTCGTATTCCTTCTTTGTATTCAATTGTAGCATACTGAAAGCTAAACATATAACCCTCAATCCCAAACTTTGAACCCTAAAATAATGTCCCAGGTCAAGGACTTATTGTTTACCCAAACAACAGTTGTTTATAGGACCCTTCTCATGTTCCGTCGCAGTGTAAGGAACAGGATTCAGGGTTTAAAGTTTGGCGCAGGGATTGTTGTGTCTTATTTTCTGGATTCCACCGCTTATTCAGGAATAGGCTCCCTTGTAGAACAATTGGGGGCGAAACTCTAAACCTTCAACCGTGCAAGCCTAAACCCTAAACGCATACTGTGGAAACCCTAAACCCCAAACCCGAAGCGTTTAGGTTGGGGATTGGGCTTTAGGAGTCCCAGGTTTCTGGGGCCAAGTCCCCTAAACCCTTAACCCTAAACACTACACCCCAAAACCTAAGCCTTCTCCCCAATAAGGGGATTGAGCTACCTGCAGGCTTTGAGTATTCGGGTCCCTTCGCTTCGGGTAATTACCATACGGAAATGGGAAGCCGCAAGAATTCTCAATGTCCTGGTACCTATCATTCTCCCTCCACGGCCATCCGCATCTTCCTGTTATGTTCCTACCATATTATGAGGGCTCCCCGTCTGGGGTTTCATTGGGGTCCTTTACTTTTGTCCCATGAAGCAACAGACAAAATCCATGTATTGGTCAGCGGATCCAGCAAGTCATTTTAATAGCGCTACTACGACTGAGGTCAGGGAGACTTGGCCACACACCCGAACCTAAACCCTACACCTGGGTCCAGGATCAACTCCAATAATCTGCTTTTGATGAAGAGAATCAGATGGTCAACCGAAACCTTGAAAACACACAGCTCATGCTGAAAATGTCTGTATAATTGTATTTGTTTGTCTGTCCAGCTATCTGTCTAAGCTCATAAAACTGAACTCTGCATACCCAAAACCCCAAAATACCCTGAACGCTGCTCACCGCCGTGAATCCTCCCTACAATTGCACCAACACGCACTAACTACTTAATCCGGAACCCTTAGCTCTCAACTCTAGTTCCAAAGCCGTAGACCCAGAGGGTTTACGGCTTAGGGTTTGGGGTTTACCCCTAATGCAGCCCTGGTGCCCAACTCCAACCCATTCCTTCCAGCCTCATACACGCAGCTCCTGCATACTGCATACTCCCACTAGGCAAGCACGCTGCGAAGCAAAAATGTAGGTTCTTGTAATAATGGCACTAGCACTTAATGGGGACGGCAAAATGGTTCCTTGTTATAACCTGGGGGTTTCCTGACCTATCCCTAACCCTATAAACCGCTTTACCTTAAGCCCTGAAACCCTACCCTAAACCCTAAACCCTAAACCCTACACCCCTAAAACTCAGTTAAGGAAGCCCAGGAACTCCGAAGGCCTCCAAACCTACCTTGGTCTCCTCACACCTGGCATGGGCTTAGGGTTTACGATTTACGGTTCAGGGTTTAGGGTTCAGAGTTCAGGGTTAAGGGCTTAGGGTTTAGGGTTTAGGATTGTGGGTTCCGATCTAAAACCAAATCCTTTGAAAGAGGGCTTGCATCTCAGGATCTAGGGTTTGTTCGGGGCCGAGCATTTAGGGGCTATAGGGGTTAGGGTTTGGGGCTTAAGTCTACGGCGAAATTGGGGTTTGGGTGTTGGGATTGGGGTTTTAAGAGTTTGTCATGGAAGGCCCCTAGGGATTGAACAGAAAATACCTATGACGAAGACTCGAATGGTCCCTGTTCTGGATGATTTCCTAGCGACTATTTTGACAAGCTTCCATTTCAGGATATTCAGATCAGATCCGATGCTTGGGAGGTTTGGGCCTTGACGTTCCGCGACTCCGATGTGGAGATTCAGGGCTTAGGGTTTCACATGTTACTTTTGGATTGCGCCCTTTGATCACTGCATGCACTCGGCCGCAGGATGTTCCTAAACCCGAAACCCTAAACCTCTACACCTTTAAACCCTAACCCCTAAACCCCTACACCTCTAAACCCTAAACCCCTAAAGGCACTTTCCACACAGCTCAGAACTCAGAGATCCCTCAAACCAGCCCCGTCGGCACTCAAATGGTCCTCTCTCTCTAATTAGGCTTTAGTGTTTCGGGTTTAGGTTTAGGGCTTTACAAAACTTGTTTTGATGTCTATTGAGTCTATTTGAAGCACGCTACAGCAGAATAATGTGTAATATCAGTACTTGTTCCTGGGAAGTCCCTATACAACCCGTATATGAGACCAGTCCCCATGTCATCTTCCAGTTTTTTCCATTTAATTCTCCAAGCTTGGTAATTAACCCTTGCCTTAGCCTTAAAACTTAACCCTAAACTGCGTCCCTCACAGATCACTAACATCGTGAGATCTGGTCCCATTATGTCACCTCCCCCCAAAGAAAAAAAGTCCGCGGATGTCAAGTGTTCCCAGCATATTTGACATCACAATGGAAAGATCTAATGTTAGGGGGGAGGGGCCGTAAGATTGGGGAGTCGGATGAAAACCCTTTACGCTAGACCCTAAACACTAAGCCCTAAACGCTGCACCCTAACCGTTCTGTTCAGGGTTTCAGGATATGGGGTACTAACCCACAAACCCCCAACCTTAAACCCTACACCGGGTTTGTGGGCTTGTGCTTCTAGTCTGGTCAGGGTCGTGCCAAGGACAGTCCCAGGCGGGTAGTTACCAGGTGGGTAGCCTTCAGGGATTAGAGTATGTACAAAAGGGCTTAAGATTAAGTTTGTTGAGTAGAAGGTATGGGTATAGCTCATAATGTAACTCAAGCTCGATAACGACTACAGCGGAGCGCATTTAGAGACTATAGCTCATATAATCCTTATAAAACCCTATATATATAGCCCTTTCCATTTCATTTTCGATGTTCTTTTCCATTTGATTCTCCATTATTTTGGCACATTTAAGCCTGGCTTCCGTTCGAACACTTGACAGTGACCTGTGCAGCAATGGGGTAAGGAGTCAGGAAGATTTAGGGCTATACCTGAACGCGTCAGGTTATCTACTCTAATACTAGGAGCGTTTCCTTAGCTCACGAAGAGAAGTGAGCGCAGCCTTTCTGAATCTCGGGATTTCATGAGAAATCTAGATGCTGTAGCGTTCTCATACTCGCTGGAAAAACCACCTGTCCGAGAGGTCTTATCCCTCCTACTGAGGATCTCTCTAGCCCTCTTCAACAAACTTTTTGAGAAGCCGAGTCCCATGTACTAGATTGTCAAAATTATGGCCCCCTCATGGGTCCCTAGCAGAATACGGCCCCTAACATTTGGGGTAACCATACAAAACCCAGAATTTTCGACCCCAGCGTATGCAATTCTGAAACCTCCCCTGCACAACATCTACCTTAGGTCAACCCCCCCTATAGAAATGGCTCCTTAATATGGAGTTAATAGGGCCTTAATTTACCTACCATAGTCCCTTGTGGTACCCATTACTGGGTGGGAGATTGACCCATCTTCCCAAAGCACCAAGGCAAGTCAAGTTAAACACTAAACACTGGGTACTGCCCCCCATCCAGTAACAGTCTATACTAGGGGTCATATATAAGGGCTATGTATAACTATATTAACATTATCCAACTGCTACTGAGTGGGGGCAGTACCCAAACTAAACACATGCAAAACCTTAACGCACGAAACCTCAGCCCCTAAACTCAGCCTGTACCCTGAACCCTAAACTGGCTCGCTGTGAAAGAGCTTCAGCTGATGTACCATAACAAGTACACCACCTGATTCACTACATATCCATGTTTTGGTAGCCTAAATCCTGAGCCCTAACCCCCAAATCCTTAACCCTCACCCCACACTCTGATCCTAAACCCTGAACCCCAAATAACATGGTAGCTTCTGTTTCTTCCCTTCAGCCCTGTGCTATATACCCCTAGAAACCTTTTGAAGGGACCCTATACAACCCTATCTATCCCCAAATAACCCAGAAAACCCCAGAACACCAAGGGGCCATGTGCCCGTGTGTCCCAAGCCTTGGGGAAGGCGACCGCTCCCTCCGCGACCTGGCGCCGTCGGCGGTCTGTTTGCGACGCCTGTGGGACGTCAATTAGGGGCTTACCAAGGGCCCTAAAACCCTAAACCCTAAGCCCTAAATCCTAAGCCTATACGCCTCCCATAAGCTCCCTGAGATTCTCACGGTTTCATCTGCGGTTCAGTGCGTAGGGATGAGGATTTTTACAGCTTTGGGGTTTAGGCTTTAGGGCGTTTAGGGTTCAGGGCTTACGGTAGGGTTTAGGGCTTTGGGGCTTAGGGCGTAAGGTGTAGTGGCTCGCTAAATTCTGACGCTGTCTCGCAAGCAGTCCTCTTAATCGCTGCGAATGGCATAGTTTGGGCCTGAGCAAGAATTGAACCCATGAACCCCAAATGCCAACAACCTAGACTTAAAACACTCATGAGTAGTGTTTTGTGGTGGTTGAACAAAGTAAGACTGTGTATTCTGCATATCACAGACTATACTCAAAAGGAGGATATAATCTTGCTCTATATTGGGGACTATAGTATCCCCAAATAAAACACTACTCTCATAAAAATCTTACTTTGCAATCCTATGCATTCCGCTACATACTGAATTCCTAGATCCATTCCCCACTTTTTGGGTTTATCTAGGGTTTCGTAAACCCTGAACCCTGAAGGAGATAGTAGCTTCCAGTCTCTTTCCATTCCCCTATGTACCACCGTGTGCACCAGTCTGCATGTCCTGGTCCACTTTCTTTCCATGGCTGGCAGGTTTGATTATTAGGGGTAAATTGAAAACTAAGCCTGAGCCCAGAACCCCCAGCCCTCAATGAGAGAGTAATTTCCGTTGTGTTGTGTTTTCCATTCCCTACAAAACCCTTCATACAATATCACACACCACCCAGCCCAAACCTTGAATATTCTCCCTACAAACCTCATTTGTTGAGGGACATATTTAACATTAGAAAGACTATGAAGGGATTCGTTCAGGATGACTATGTCCCCAGGCCTTAAACCCCAGCCTCAGTACTACAACTCCTAATCCGTAGGTTTGGGGCCCTGTAAAAGTCAAATGCTTATGGCAATATCGGGCATAGGTAGTATAAAGGGATTCCGGGTAATGAAGATGAAACGTCATTTTCAAACCTACCCTCGAATGACCTTGCCCATGCCCTGCGTTACGCTATACCCCCCTATAACCTGTCTAAAGGAATCCTAAATATCCCTATATACATCCTCTATGTACCCTTCGGACTAAGCGCCCTAAACCCTAAAATCCTAAAACCCTGAAAGGGAGTCTTCCCGGCACCAAGTGGCTTGGCGGCGGACCAAGCAAAATCATCCTCAGCCAAGCGTTTACATCGCCACTGGCAGATGGACTCCTGTTTGGGCTCAGGATTTAGGGTTTAGAGTTTAGGGTTTAGGGTCAGGCTGAGGGGATTTCGCTTGGAAGATTTAAGTTTTAGGATTCACTCATGGGAGTTTCTCAGGAAGAGGGGCCATTATGGGGAATTTTGGGAGGTCTCTATACGGGACTATATGCTGGCTAATCTCTTGACCGAATCCCTCCTGTCTCTAGAAAGTAGCGTTTAAGGCTTGGGAGTTCAGGGGTTCAACGCTGAACCCTAGATCCCAAACCCCATGAAGCCAGGGGAAGTTCCCCAAACCCTGAACCCCATGAAACCCTACACCCTAACCCTGAACCCCATGAAGCTTGGAACCCTAAACCCTAAACCCTAACCAAGAATCCCGTTAGCGCATGAAGAGTTTGGCGTTCATAGCTTCTGCCTTTAAAGTGCGCTGGGATGCCGATTAAAACATATTGAGGTCTATATTAAGGTCACATTAGCTTAGGAGAAACTACCATGTAGGACTATGACGAAGCATTGAGGCAGGGTTTGGATCGGCTTTTGACGGCTTTTGCCTCGAATTGCGCGCCCTAAACCCTACACCCTAAAACCCCAAATCATAAACCTTAAAACCCTAAAGCCCCATCCTATGTATCAGCCGGACGCGTAGGTGGACGGAGTAGACTCCCAAACTAACAAGGAACCCACATGAGCGACAGCGAATGTTTCCTACATAATTCAGCAACATGGGTTCCTTATTAGGGACTATTTCAGGGACTGTCACAGGCCTATTTATTAAGGTTGAGAGAGAGAGAGAGAGAGAGAGAGAGAGAGAGAGAGAGATATATATGTATATGTATAAGCTCTAGTCTTAACTCCTAGTATCCCCCTGAATAAGCCCGATTATAGTGCTAAACTACAAGAGGGACCCCCCAGTCCAGTGTTGAGGACAGCCCACCTGGGAAGGACAGCAGTCTACAAAGGACCCCTTCATGCTAGTTGGGAGTATGGTGAGACCCTATACAACCACTTTATAATAACCCCAGTGTTCATTCCAGTTTCCGCTGTCTTTACCATATGATTCTCCATCATTGGGCTCAACCCTGAACCCGAGTCCCTATAGGCGAGTTGGAGTCGATGCTTTCTTGATGGAGACTCCGAGTTCCAAACCGTATGCCCTAAACCCTGAACCCCTAAACCCCTAAACCCTGAAAAATCAACTCTAAACCCTCACCTAACTGGTGTAGGGTTAGGGCCTGGGTTTAGGGTTCAGGGTTTAGAATTTAGGGTTTAAGGTTTAGGCTTCAGGGTCCAGGGTTTAGGGTTTAGGGTACGTAGTCCTCCTTGGCCTCTGAGAGAACACCGAGGAAGGGCAGGAACCTTACCGACAAGGCTTTGACTGCTTGCTAGCCACCATAGGACACGTAGCAACACGCGAGTCTTCGTGCAGCCTAAACCCTGTGCACTAACCAATGAACTTTGCATACACGAAACTCCCAACCCTAAACCCTAGCACCAAAAACCCTAAAACCCTTAAACCTAAATCCCTAAATCTCTAGAACCCTAAAGCCTAAATCCCGATATCCCTAGAACCCCAAACCCTAAATCCCCAAATCCCTAGAACCCTAAGCCCTAAAGTCCTAAGCCCTTAATCCGTAAAACCTCTTGCAAAGTCTATCAGCCTGAGTCCTAAGGTGCGGCAACCTGGAAACCGTGCAAACTCGGAACCCACAAACCTGAGAACACCCACGTGGTTCGGGTTTAGGGTTTGAGGATTAGGGTTTAGGGTTGAGGGTTTGGGGTTTGCGGTTTTTTTTTTCTTTAATCCCGGGATTTTACGTCTGCATGAAGCACGGGGCCCGGCCATTGACTTTAGTCGCTGGTCTGAACTCCAATGTCACGTGTGCGCCTACGCAAAATCACCATGACACCAAATCCCTCAGCCGAAGGCGACACAGACGTCTGAAAACTTGTCGCTCCCACACTGAAGGAACTAGAACCCTCGTGTTCGACCCCGCATCAAGGAATACCCAAGGACTGTGCATGACCTACCCCTCTCTCATATGCAGAAGTTTGCGGTTTAACATTTAAGGTTTAGGATTGGGGTTTTACGGTTTAGGGATGAAGCATGTAAGGCTTGGGTCCTACCCCAACCGGTTAACAGTCTATAGTAAGGGTCATAGTAAGGGCTCTAGATACGTATATTTTCCATAGGTTTACGGGTTTAGGGCTTTAGGGTTTAGGGTTTAGGGTATCCAGTTGTTAATGGGGCAGTATCCAATGTAAGACACACACACACAGCCAAACGGCCTCCAACAGCCCTTCTGAAAAAGCACACGTAGCCGCAGGAAAAACGTCATCACGAGCACCAAAGAATCAAAGCTCCAAACTGACATGGAGCCAGAAAAATGACCCTTTGTAGACCCGTCCCTTGCAGGGGGCTTTCTGGTAGATTCCCAAAATAAGGGGACCCCATTATAGACTGATTCTCCACTATCCTACCTTTGGGACACCCCATCTGGGTTCATATAGGGTTTAGGGCAATCTCCCCGCCAAATCCACACCATGACGTTCAAACCGAAACACGGAAAACTTCGAACCAACCAGAACCCTACTGGTTTTTGGGTTTTAGGGTTTCGAGTTTAGGGTTCAGGTTCTAGGGTTTACTAAGCCTTAACGCACATCTAGGGAGCTAGATAATCTGGATCGGGTTTGGGGCTACATTAAACTATAACCATGTAAGGCTTATAAGGGAATGGTGTTGACGTATGACTCCTCAAGCTTCATAGTATTAGGGTTAAAAGGGAATAGTGTTGACATAGGATTCTTTAGACTTATTCCCTAAACCCTAAGCCTTCAGGTTTACACACTAGGTCATAAGCCCGTAAATTCAGGCCGTGGATCCTGAGCAGGTGACTCCTAAATCTATTATCCTGCCAGATGCTGCGAAACGCCCTCAAACGCGCGGCTTTGGGGTCATGTCCTCTATGTTTGTGGCATATACCTCTCCAACACGGGCAGTTCCTGAAAAATACCACAACTTCAGCGTGCCCAACCCAAAGTTAGGACCCTTTTAATTTTTCGTCACGTGGCAATTAGTGTGGTAGAACCTCCCTTAACCCCCAATCCGTAACCCAAAACCCAAAAACATAAAGACAAAACTTGAACCTTGCGTGAAGGGTTTTTTTGGAGAACTGACGCTTTCACCCTAACCCCCGACGCTATCTCATGCGCTTTAAAGTTTAAGCTTTAAGGTTTAGCGTTTGGGGATTATCCCTCTCACCGTCTTACTCAAGTCCACTTCATACCAACATACACTCAAGCCGTGTTACCTAAACCCATGGCCCCTACACCCGATCCTAACATTCAGCCACAAGCCCTAAGCCTACCCGCTGAGACTTTGAACCTAATCCTCAGACTCCACTGAGCTGACTGTAGGATGCACCCCCTTAAGGTGAAACATTTAGCCTTTCTCATTTACTGAACAGGAAACCCAACAAATTGAAGCCTAAACCTGAACCCTCAATCCAAAACATTGAAGCCCTAAGAACCACGCATAAGGCAGCCCGAAAGGTTGTGTCCTCTTCCCCTAACCCTAAACTTAAAGGAGTAAAAATGGGAACGCCAAAGGGAACCCCAGAACATAGTAGGAATGTAATAGGGACATATCTACCAGGGCCCTCATATTCCCACTATATTCTTGCGGTTCTCTGTTTGGGGTCCCCATCTTGCTCCTTTTAGCAACCATAAGCCTAGGCACTGCCACGTCGGAGGGACTTCTGCCATGGACTCCATGGCCAGATGGGCGGAAGGCAATGATAAGGGATACCAGGGCATAGGTATATATATATATATATACGTTTTTGTATATGTATATTCATATGGGGCATTCCTTTTACTACTTCCATACAGAACCTTCTGAAAGTCCTTTTCATATATTTCTCTCCGAATCCTGATTAAAGTTGCTTAGTACTCTCTACGCTTACATCTAAACCCTAAGCCCTAAACCCCAAACTCCTTAACCCTAATCCCTAAATTACTAAACCCCTAAAACCTAAACTCTAAACCCATAAAGCCTAAACCCTAAACACCTAAAGCCTAAACCCCTAAATCACCTGAGGGGCGGTCAGGGGGAAGGGGAGCCTCGCACATGGTGGTAGGTTGTAAGATGAAGGATGAGGCTTTGGGTTTTGGGGTTTTGGGTTTACGGGTTCGGCATTTAGGGTGTAGGGCTTGAGGATTTAGGGTTTAGGGTTTATGCGTTTATGGTTTAGGGTTTGGGGTTTAGGGTTGAGGGTCTCAAGATTATGGAGACTAGAAATATGTAGGGTTGTATAGAGGTTATATAAAGATAGATCGGGATTATAGGGATTATCTAGGATAGAGAGGGGATGAGGGTAATACTGGAGCACCAAGCGGATAAGACCATGGAACCTCAAACGAACACTGGGATGAGGCAGAGGTTTGCATGCTGTTTTGACGTGGAATCTAAAAACTTGCCAATGTCATGATCCTATATTCATCGTCTAATGCAAAAGCATGATCAGCTGCAAAACTGTTCTGGCCCCAGATTCCCTGTAGGCTTATGCAGTAGGGTACCCTAAATATGCCGCAAAATGAGCTTTAACGCTTTGCACAAGCCTGTATGGTTTCAATAAGGTATACTGCGGTTAAGACTACATCCCCATGCATGAACCCAAGTAACTCATGCCTTAAGGATCTCTGTACCGTTGCGCACTGAGGCCCTGCAGGATTTCTACATAAAGGCAAGCTTTTGTGAGCTTCTTATGGAAGCCTTTTGTGTCCTGACAATCTCTTGGAGTGCGGAAAAACAGAGAGCAGGCGCAGTGCCGAGGACTAAGACATGACTGGGTCCTGTTGGCCATAACACTTAAAACTACATCTCTGTATTACGTATTGAGCTTCAGCATAACAGAAAATCTCATATTGAACCAGATAGTTCTGTTCTGTTGTGCCGGGATACGGCTCACGGCAGATAAGGATTCCTTGAAAAATTGGTGATTTGGGGTTTTGGGCTTAGGAATCCTACATGCACATCGCCATTGCACTACTTGTAATGCAACAACGACAGCAACAGTAATAGATAGTCACAGATAGTCATACTAATGCAATACTCATCACTGCCAAAATGTCTACAGCTGCTTGCACTGGTTACAGAATCAAGCCAAAATGCTACACAGATCTCCAATCGTGAGGTTGGAAGCATGGGTTTAGGGTTTTGCATTCGGCTTGGGGTTTGTACGGCACTATTTACCTCCCAAAACCCTGCAAGCCTAGTTAACAGCCCTAGGACCTTGGAAACTGGAAGGGGCGCATGTTCGAGCTTGGGCTTTAATGGGCGGAGGTCCATTCCTTCATGCCCTACTAACAACAAGCAAGACATGTTTAGGAGCTTGGGGGATACCTGTGGTTTGATGTGCTTGCCGTGTTCGGACTCAATTCTCCTGTCCCAGAGAAATTGTAGGCATTGGAACTATAAATCACCTCCCCGTAATAACAAACCTTCTACACAACCAACCAACCAACCAACCAACCAACCAACCAACGACGCGATCAGCAAATGCGTCCAGGACTGTATGATGGTAGTGGGGATTGACGTTTCTTGTTACGGGGGTGCCAGGTGGTATTATTGGGGAATGGACTGTAAAAGCTTAGGCTGGGGGCTCTTCAAAATTCAAAATCAATGGAACTACTGCAACTGTCAAACGTAGCGGACAGCCATTCGAATTGCCTCCATAATTTTCGAGTCTGTTTGAAATATATCCCATAACTATGTTGGCAACTATTTTGGCTCCTGTATTCCGTTCGCGGCACTGGGAGGGCGGGTAGAGCTAAGGCTTCGGGCATAGGATTTACTGTGGTAGATTCAGGGGCCCTACATTTGAGTCTTATGAGTTATAGAAGGACATATGGTAGTTTCCCTAAAGAGGGGATCCCAATATAGACCCCCAAATGCTATATTCCTTTTTCTAGGGACTTTAGAGAGGGTATCCCTAACTTTTAGATATCCCCATACAGGGATGATGGTCCGAAATAACCATTATCCAGGCGTACCCCCAGTTTAGAAATGAAGGTCTTTGGCTTCAGGCACGACATTACCGGACTGCTAGGGTTTAGGGTTCAGGGTTGAGGGTTTAGCGCTTAGGACTTCAGGGTTGTTGGGGGGGAGTTGCACTACGCAAGTATGACAAAAAACCGTGATAAAGGGGCGGCTAATCGTTCTGCTTCGGCTGCTGTGCAAGGACCCATCCCAGGTAAAACAGCCCTAATACGGATTAGGTTCAGGAGCCCTACTGGCATTTTTTACTGTAGCCATAACTTTACTTATCTGAGACTAACAATGTCAAGCCCCCAAATTCCTCAGTTGTTTTGGGCCAAGTTGGGATCCAAAGACTACTTTGAAGGCAAAAGCATTTTGGGGCCGACAGGATACCTAGATTTAGAGACATGCGTGGTCGTCAAAATTATGGTCCCTCTTTGGGTACCCTAAATATTAGGTGCCGTATCATAATAGGGATCCAAAAAGGGACCATAATTTTGACAACCACCCACATCAATTTCAGACCTTCAAACCAGTAGTAAGGCTTAGGTTTGAAGAGGAATAATAAGGCGCAGTCTGAAATCCGAAGAGTCCGAAGCAGTTCCATTTAAAGCCAATAGCTCTAATGCTGCGGGACCCGATTGTTGATGGGCTTGTATTCTGCGGAGGGCACGCTTATCATTGAAGAGCTCGGCTATAACAGTATTGAGGGACTTAGGTGGCTTAGAATTTGGTTATATCAAAAATTACCTATGGACCTCAAAGTAGAGTGACAGGTACACCCGCAAACTCTGCACAAATTTGCATACGCACGGCCCATACCGAACTGCCCGTGAATTCTAGCCAGGGAGCGTGGGGGAATGCGGCTGGCTACGTCATATCAATGGGGTACTGCCCTCGCCCTGTAACAGTCAGAAATAGGACCTTATTAGGCGTATGCTGTTACTACCTTGTAGGAAATTATGAGGACTGTCGAAGAGACGGGAGCAGTAGCCAAAATGTTAGTTCCAAACTTTCCCGCAATTTCGCGTTGGGACTATTTGAGCTACTGTCTAAACTCCTAGTATCCCCCTTAGTAACCCTATAGTAGTCCCCTATATAATCCCTTATATAACCCTCCTTTAAGGAGTTTAGACTATAGTACATTTCAGCGGGAGGTTGAGGCCTGGGAGACGCAGCTGCAGGCCTGAAATCAGAAGCGACAGCGCTTGAGGCATCAGGATAGGGTTTGGGGTTTAAGGTCTAAACTTTAAGGTTTCGTGTTTACGGTTTTAGGATTGAAGGTGCTGGGGTAAGAGGGGTAAGAGGGCAAAATCCCCGACCGCCAATGTCTATACACGTCCTACAACCCAAAGCCAAAACTTTCAAGGGCTTAGGGTTCAGGGTTGAAGGTACACGGGAAGCCCACACCCCGAACCCTGATCAAGCAAGAGCTGGGGTGGAGAGGTCCTTCCTCTCGGGTCAGATACAATCTAGCCGGCCGCCAAAACTCCTGAAGCCCAAATCCTACATCCGTAACCCTAAACCCTAAACCCTAACCACAATGCACCTGCGGTTCCGTTCTGGGCTTCTTGCGCCTTCCCTGCGCCTGATTTTAGGGCAGTCACAACACCTGAAGTAGGACAACTGACCATTATTGTCATGTGATAATTCGCCCTGAACTTGCTATGGGTCTTACCCTAAGCCCCTCAACCCTAAACCGCGTTGCAATGCAAGGAGGGAGGGAGCTACTGCAGGCCCCTAAATCATTACTCATAAGGACCTGGAAAACGGATAGGGCTTAGGGCCTACGATGAATTAACTAATGACCAATATGCTTCTGAAGTCTGCTTGCAAAACCCTATACTGTAGTTACAGAAGGAAAAACCCTAAACCCTAATTCCTAAATAATATTAGGCTAGGGTTGAGGGTTTAAGGCCCTAAACCATAAACCCTAAACCCTCAGCCTCTACATGATTCGAGATAATCACTGCCGCCCATCTGGTGGATCTTATGAGGGTTTGGGGTCTTAGGGGGCTCAGGTCTCAAAACTCAGGGTTAAGAGTTTGGTTTTAGGTTTAGGGTCTAACTGCCCCTCCCCCCCTCAAAACAACCGTCCGCAATGATTTGGGATTTTCTATGTGATGTTTTCATTCGTGGGCGGGATCCCAAGGAAGGACGTACTGAGGATCATGCAGGACGGTAAGACTACGAGTAGCATCTCGTGATTATGTCTCATGGCAATCAGCAGTTGATGGCCCTCCCTATAATGAGAATTGATGTGTTTGGAGTATCCCTAAACCCGAAACCCTAGATTAAACCCTTGTTCCTTGGAAGCACCCAGCTTCCCTTAAAGCACCTATGAGTATGCGGGGAGATCACCTGATCTGGGTCGGTGTTGAAGAGAGTTTATAATTGTCGTTCTACTATAACCCCATATGGGGGTATTGCACCAGGTCCTGCACTCGATCCCCAAAAAAAAATAAAATTCCAAGATATTCTAAATTACTGTTTGTTCATACTGTCATAGTAAGGAGCATAGTCTTCTTTTTGAACACGTTCCCAGCAAGGAACATGTTATCCAGATCCGTTGCAGCCAGCAAACCAGTCACGGAGGGGAGTTTCCGGCTTTACTGAACAGCCGCTCTGTGGGAGTTTCGGGTTGCGTTCGGGTGGCTGTCAGGGTTCAGCGTTTCAGGATGAGCGTGTAAGGTTTTGGGTTTAGGGTTTCCAGCTTCTCAAATGTAACCCCATCGAAACGATCAGGTTCCACAGCTAAAGAACTAATGGCTTCAAATGGCAACGCCTCAGACTCGCACCCAAACCACCTTAAACCTGAACCTTACTACTGTTTGCTAGGGCCTGGTAATTATTTGCTTTTAAGTCTAGGTCTTTTGCCAAGCATGCCTCTGGTGTGAAAGTGCTCTTTGACAGCTACTCTGGCCCCGACAAAGGCGTTGAATCTAGGGGGGCTCATTAATGTTGAGCTCGGATTACCTAATCTCCAATAGAGGTCTCATAATACCCTTGCAATCCCTACATACCCGTCGGGTTCAGGTTTAGGGTGGCTTCCCACGTTGAGAGATCTTCCATTCAGGATTGGCTGCCCCAATAAAACCTAAACTCCTATATAACCCCAATATATAAAGTACTTTCCATTTTCTTTTCCATTACCCGTTGTAACCCCAATATAACCCTAATGCTACCCCAAACCCCAAGGCTTAGTGCAGGGCTTTTTTGAGAATGTAACTGTAAACAACTTCCCTTAGTGATCTGGCCGCCCTGACATTCAGGCCATTTTGGATATACAAGTATATTAAGGTCAGGCAGGCATTCGAGGAAAAAACACCATGAACTGTGGCGATTAGGATTATGATCACGATGTTTGTTGAACGTCGGCAGTGATGATGACCGTGACAGCTAGCACGGCGCTTGCTCGTCGAGATACTGGGGTACCTCTAAACTGAAACCCTAAACCTCAACCCTCTTTTGACTCTTGACAGACGTGAGCACCACCGACGAGGCATGCCCTCCCCCCCACAAAGGGAACCAGCAGTTCAAAAAAACAGCTGACCATGGTGATACGTTGACATGATAGAGCTTGTAGCAGCGTTGATCAAGATAATGATAGGCCCTCCCAGCCCCACCCTCTAATAACACATGCCCCGAAATAGTACCGGCCGATACTATCGAGCAGTTGGTGGCGCACGCCTCAAAAACTTCTGCACATGACTTGCCACGATTGCGCTTCTAACTCCCGAGGTCGATTTTTTGCGAGATGATGTGGGGTGGGCTTGGGGCTTACAACCCTAAACCATAATGTAGAATCTTACAGCTTGGGGAGCTTAAACCCTAAACCCTAAAACCCTAGACCGTGGGAGGAGATTATTGAAAGGGCAGACCTTCATGAATGTTCGTTGTACTCGCCGCTATGCCTCGAACTGTACTAGATAGGAAATACATATGGGTGGTTGTCAAAATTACCTTTTTTGGGTACCCAGTATAGTACGGCACCTCATATTTAGGGTACCCAAAAAGGGACCATAGTTTTGACAACCACCCATATCCTAGTATCCCCCTTCACAACCCCGAGGGGTTTAGGGCGTTGGGTTTAGGGTCTAAACTCCTAGTATCCCCTTTAATAAACCTACGATACTTTCCTGTAGAACCCGTTGAAGGAGTTCAGACTATAGCTCATACAAGTAAGTCTACATCATTGCACGCTTGTGGTTAAGGGATCAGATGGGAAATACTTATTTTGTCTACATGTATTGTACGTTTGAGGTTAAGGGTATATAGTTACAATGATAGTTTGTGGTGACTGTTTGTGCGTGGGAGGGCAAGCCCGCACTGTTCCCATCAAAGCTTGGCGATTTGCACGACTTCCGTGCTCGAGTTGCCATACTAAAAAAACATACTACTTACGATGTGACCGCATTACGGTAGCTTGATTTGAGTCCCTTAACCGCAACCCGTTAAGTTTGAGCTCAGGCTTTGAACCTGGGTATCCCGAATGCATGGTATTCCGCTTGACATGCACGTTGCGCAAGCCCGTTAGACCTACAACACAAACCCAGACATCTGACAGCATCTAGAATCTGGATGCCCCCAAGGACCCTCTTAAACTGCCCAATCGTAGATCTACC
>CAJNIZ010043088.1:0-34975 GCA_905231905.1 Symbiodinium pilosum
TATAGGGTTTAAGGGGACTTAATAATGGAAGAGAAAATGGAAGCGACTATATATCATTTAGGGTTTAGGGTCTAGAATTGTTTAGGGTTTGGGCTTAGGGTTTTGGGTTTAGGGCTTAGGGTTAGGGGTTCAGGGTTTTGCTGAAGAGGTTTGGGTGAACGGCTTGTGGTTTCAAGGTTTTTGCTCGAGGGTTTACGTAGTGGTTGCTGTGTTAAAGTGGGTTAAGGAATGTGGGCCATTGTGAGTTCACAGCCAGAATGACCCTCTCCAAGAACAACGCCTCACATTCATGATCCGTAAACCAACTAAACCCCAAAACCTCAATCCGCTCCAACCTTTGCACCTGGGGACTCGTTGGGCGGCCTTAGACACCAGCCCTTACGCCCTGCGCTCAGTGACAACTCAAGAATATTTATCGCATGTTTATACTCTTCCCCCAAAAAACCAGCCCTGTTACATCATCCCTAATCCTAATCCCTGCATTCCTAATCCCTAGGATCGTCCCTAGTCCCTAAGCCCCATCTCCAAAATCCTAGACTCGAATCCCCACACCCATAAACAATAAGAGTACTTTGGTAACCTTAGCTGATCCCAACCTTCAAAATCAGGATCCAACCCTAAACCCTATGGTAACTATAGGATCCTCGTTTTGGGGCGTTGGGGTTACCACACTCTAAAGCCTCTTCGTAATCAAAAAACCCAGGCCACCCACCTCAACATTCTTATTTCGTAGTCTTATTCTTGCTACTACTGTTGCTATTATTGTTCTTCCAATTATTGAGATTATCATTGTTATTACTATTGTTACGAAAAATTTTAAAACGATATTATTTAGGAGGACCCCCCACCCTGTAATAGTAGTATAATAGGAATATACGAGGACCCTAATAGAATCCTTATTATCCACAATAGTCACTATTACTGGGTGGGGGGTCCTCCTAACCTCTATCCCTATATAATCCCCAATATAACCCCACTATAACCCCTATATAATCCCAATAGTTACACTTAATGCTGTTGATCGAGAGTACCTGGCTGGGCTCGGACAGGAGCGCCTGGACCTCCAAACCCCTCAGCGCCAGGCCTTGTCTGTCGACAGTTTCTGGATTAGAGGGGCTTAGGTTTGGGCTTAGGTTTTGAGTTTAGGGGTTAGGACTTGAGTTTAGGGTTAAGAGTTTAGGGTTTACGAACTTAAGCGATCCGGGATTTAGGTTTAGAGTTTCGAGTTTGGGCTGTATGGGGGTTTCAGGTTTAAGGACCCTGGCTTATGGCGTGTATGTAGGTGCTTTAGAGCTGTCAGTTCACATCGCTGAAACGGTGGAAATCTATGAGTTTGGAGTCTCTGACTGCAGCAATGAAACCCAGGGGAGGGCCACATTCCTTGAGAGCCCTAAGTCATTGTAAGTTGTTTGTCTTGAGGATTTGATGTTCAGGGCTCACGTTTTGGGATGTATGGTGTAGGGTTTAGGGCTTTGATAGGGCTAGCATACAGGTTCTGTAAGGGGGAGCTGAACTTGACATAGCAGGCGCGTCGGGACTATGGCGAGCAGATGTCCTGTAGTCCATAAGGGAGGCAATCCATCAGAAGATGCCATCAACGATAGCTTTCAAAGGGATCCACAAGAGCGTGTCAAGTAAACAGCCCGCCACGGACTGCAACCTGCTCTCCCTCCACAACCCTAAACTCTAAATCCTACATCTATGCCCCAATCCCTGAACCCCCAAAAGTCTAAACCCCAACATCCCCAAACCTTAAACGCATGCGTTCCTGAGAGCCGAAGGGATGACGATGTTGAGGGCGACAAATCGATTTTGGCCACTGGGCTCCATGTGGCCCATTCCTTGCTAGGCAATGAGGGGGTTTCCCAAAATTAGGGGTACCTACTATAATGGAGAATCAAATGGAAAAGAAAATGGAAAATGACATGGAAACTTGGATTATATAGGGATTAGGGTTTCCCAAATTAGGGGTACCTTTTTTGGGGGGTCCTTAGAATAAGGACTATAGTATATTAGGGTCTGGTCCCCCTATTTTGGGAAACTACCATGAAGGAATGGGAAAAACAATGCACACTACAGGTTATACATACATGCCTACATGCATATATACTTCTACATCTGTGCTTCTATTCCAGGTCAGGACAAGAAGGCGACGTGATGATTCGGGTACAGGGGATCCGCCACTAATTGTCTCCCTAAACTTAAAAGCCCTGAGCCCCTAAAACCCTGAACCACAACCTCTAACAACTCTGAACCCTACAGTAAACTCTAAATACGTATAGTCCCCCTTAAGTAGATAGAATATGGCTTTGGGTATGTTTTAATAACATCCCCATATACCCCATATTCTATCTACTTAAGGGGGACTATAATCTCCAAACGAAGACCCAGAGTCACCCTCTGTGCTTGAAGCCGCTTGATGGGCGATGTGGAAGACCTCCACTTTGGCATTGCCGAAGGATCCCACCACAACGCAGGAAGTCCTGGGGTTCCTATAACTGTATTTTTTGGGGTCATATTGGGATAATGGAAAAGAAAATGGAAACTACTGTTTAGGGTTTAGGGTTTTGGGGTTTAGGGAACTTGTTTTCAGATCACTGTAACAAGGAATTCCCCATTATTCACTAAGAACCCATAATATGATAACTAGCTCCTTGACAGCAACCCAGTTTGTAAGTAAGGGCGTCGTGCATCCGGGACTTCCTGGTTTGGTTGGGCAGCAGCACCCCACTTAAGATGTTGGAGTCCCCTAAACTCTAAACCATTTTCGCAAACCCCACAAGACAACATTTTGTAGCCTCTAGATGATGGAAACGGGTGGCTAGGAGGGAAGGGAGACATGGGATATGTGGACATAAGATATTGTAAGGATTGTAAGGGGACTATTCTGGGGATCGTTGTATTTCTATGCATTTGGGATAACCTCACTATCACCCTGTTTCTCGGGATTTGGGTTTAGGGTTTGGGCAAACCACCCTTTTTTATATTCCGTCTACTGCAAAAGCCTCCCCACCCTAAACCCTAAACCCTAAACCCTAACCCCAAACCCTAAACCCTACACCCCCAAAACACCCTCCTGGGGCCCACATCGGCCATTGCCAGCAGGTCTCCGTCAATCTGCTGCTCAGCACCCCCTTGGCTTTTGCTGACATACTATCTTTAAGGGTTTTAGGGTTTAGGGTTTAGGGGGGTTATATGGGGGATTATCTAGGGGATTATATAGGGTTACCAAGGGGGTGACATACTATCTTTAAGGGGGGTTATCTAGGGGGTTATATGGGGAGTGTAACAGGGGTTACGAAGAGGGTCAATGACTTAGGACTTAGAACGGAAAGGGGGTTGTGAACACAGGTCTTGTCCATCCATTACTGGGCAAGCTTCAATAAGTTTGATGGGATTAAGAGCTTTGTGAGTAGGATCGTGTCTATTGTATGTAGACTGGGTTCATGAAAGAGCTAAACCAAAACCAACCCTCCTGAGACCCAAGCCCTTAACCCCCAACTCACTTGAGTATGAAACTGGGAAAGAAACAATGAAACATGTACGGACTACTATGAGGATCCATTCCTCCTCTCCCCACACAATAGCCCTCAAGAAACCACATGATCTTGTATAAGCCCTGTAGCCCCTGTATAAACCCAGTTTCCGTTTGATTACTAATTTGATTCCCGGGAAGTTAAAGCATGTCAGAGTCACGCTCCAGCCGCCACTGCGAACTCCGCGACTTCTGCGAGATTTGGGGATTGGAGAAGGAAAATGGGAACAGTGCTTGGAACAGGGCCTAGATTATCAGGTTTGCTGATGTACCGCGCGCCACCACAAGGGACGGGGCGTTGTGGTATGCGGCCATGTCCAGTGCTCCCCCTCAACTCACCAACCCACATCTCAACTTCAAAGGGCTTTCCACTTTCATGTTCGGCAGGCTCTCTTCTTCAAGTTTCGTGGTCACTTGGCACAAAATGAGTTGCCCCAGAGGAACCATTCACAAGTAAACGCGAACGCGTAGGCCAAGTAGCCGGCACAGACGTTACGGCCCCTGTTCGTACAAGGCTAAAAACAGATTTACGATACCCGTAGGTTCATGCAATGTGTGCTGGATGCGTCCCAACCACACATAAGATTGGTGGCTCAGACACTAGCTATCGTCGTCTTGGAGTATAGGCCTAAGCCTCAGGGCCCTTCATTGGCTTTCATCGCTCTGGGCTCTCGGTGGCCACGAAGCTGCTTTGGCTGAACCTGCTGGTGCGCTGCAAGCGGCCTGGGATGGGCCTGCTAAGCGAAATTCCGCAAGGCCATGTACAGCGCTCTCCTGCTTGCTCCGGCACGCTGTGGGCTGGCACCATGTAGTAGTGCTCGCACTTGGCCAAGGCAGCGCCCGCGACTCGCTCCAGTTTAGAGTTTGGGGTCTGTGGGGAGCAGGGGTTAGAGAAGCAAAACTGCATAAAATAAATCCAATCCATGATTTCTGCTCACCCCAATCTGTACCATCCCCTTGGGGGACGGAATATGTCAGCAAAATGCTGGTTGGTCACCGGCAAGTATACACCCTGCTGTAATCAAAAATGAAACTAGACATGCGTGGTTGTCAACATTATGGTCCCTTTTTGGATCCCTGTTATGATACGGCACCTAATATTTAGGGTACCCAAAAAGGGACCATAATTTTGACAACCACCCACATGTTCACAGGCAACAGCGTATGGATACAAAACAAAAAAGGAGAAGCGTGGGGGCAGCAATGCCTTTAATTTGGTTGCTTCGCCTCGCAAGCATCGGCCGTGCAGCGCAGGGGCAGCAGGTAGCGATGGCATGGCACCACCTTCTCAAAGCTGTGGATCCCACTTCGGGGCTCTATGCAGAACATCCCGGGATTATGGACAGAGCGCGTAGATGTTTTTTGATGTCCAGAAGGTTTAAGGCTTCTCAAAATTATGGATCCGGATTTGCAGCCCTCTGCTCTAGACAAATGTTTCTCTAGGTGTATCCATGTGCAAATATCTACTTACAGATAACTAGATATTCATCATGCGCATATATATTTATATATAAATACACATATAGGGATATGCATGGGGGAATCTGATTGTTGAAGCATCCCCGCCTGAAGCCCCAACGGATCGGCTGTCAGTTTGCTTGGTGTCTCCCGGGCAAAGTTGGCAGCTTCCAGGGACAAGGAAGGCTCCAGGGAGACGACGGATACACTCTCCACCTGAAGGGCTGAGGACTGTAAGGCATTGTCTGTATATAGTGGCTATGGTTATACATGTATATACTATGTGTTTATAGAGGGTTTAGGGTTCATTGAATAATGATAATGGAAAGGAAAACGGAAGCTGTACGGGTTAAATGGGATTTTGCAGCGCCCTTTCCATCTGGTTTCGCCGCTTGCATGGCCATACAGCAGCGCAAGGCAACAATTCCGGCAGAGACAAGCTGCAAGACAGGGACGGCATCGGCATCCCAAACTCATCAGCATTTAGAAGTGAGCACGCTACATAATGACGTATTCAAGTGGATGCAACGCAATACAATTAATCCAACAATGCTTGGACGAGTGATCACGAAGCAACCCAAGCACAAGCTAAACAGTGCAGGTCTTTAACGTGGCCGGCCGTAAAAGCAGACCATGAAAAATCCGTCTGGTTTAGTGCTTAAGGTTTGGGGCGTAGGCTGCATCAGTTGGGGTTTAGGACATAGGGCTTGGGCCTCTCAGAGGGCTTGAGGGTAAGCCACAGTTTGGGCAAAATAGAAGGCACCACATCAGAATTGGTATAGCAAAGTTAGGTTCCCCCCCCCCCCTTTTCCCTCAGCCCAAATAGTCACACCTCCCCCCCCTTAGGGTTTAGGGTTTAAGGGTTTTTGTCCCCGCCCAAATAGTCATACTTTCTGATTAACCACCTGCCTCTTGTATGAATGGCGAATGCAAGGCTGGAGCTGTGGACTGGCCTGTGAGTTTATGACAATGAGCTGTAAATTTTAGGGGTTTAGGGTTTAGGGATTAGGGCTTAGGGTTTGGGTATTAGGGTTTAGGGATTAGGGTTTTGGGATTAGGGATGAGGGTTTAGGGATTAGGGTTTCCTGGAATGAGGGGTACCATTTTTGAAGGTCCACAATAAGGAACATCATATTTGGGGTCCATGTAGGGAACCAACCAATTGGGGCTTCAGGGCAGTATTATCCTGATAATCATTAAGAATCAAGTGGAAAAGAAGATGGAAAATGTCATGGACAATTGTGGGGCCTTGAAAGGGGTATATGGCACATTAACCATTAATCACATGGAAAATGGAGGGTTTATAGGGATTCGGGAATTTAGGTTGGGTACAACCCGCATCCAGTAACAGTCTGTAATAGGGTTAATCGTGGGCGCTATGTAATACCCCAAAAAAGCATTACTATTGACTGGTACTGGGTGGGGGCAGAACCCAACCTACATGGAATTTCTCCAAAGAACCAAAAAATTGGCACATGCGGGGCATTTCCGGTGTTGGAGAGGGAGCCCTGTTTGTTTGGAAATTTGCCTGAATCGGATCCCGCCCCTACTACTTTGCTTGTCCCAGATATCCTAAGGGTTCTCTAAGACTCTGAGATGCTCCTAAATCTTAAATTTCCCTAAACCCTAAGCCCTAAACGTAGGGCTCTCTCAGATGCTCCTAAATTTGAGCCTTAAGCAATAAACCGGAAGTGAAGAAACCACTCCCACCTGGCAAGAGTAAGGCCGGGGTGGGAGTCTCCCGAGTCCGCTGTTGAAGGCGACAGAGAAAGGCCTAGCAAGTTATTCTTCCAATCTTGTTCAAATTATTGGCCCACAAAAATTAGGGGTTACATGATCGTTTTTGTCTTAGGGCTTAAGGTCCTCTACGAACCAACAGCGGGAAAACCCTCAACCCTGCAACAAAATAAAGATGCCGCAGGGGCCACCCGATAGGCTGACTATTTACGCATAACCCCAGTATACTATAGTAGTTTCCATTGTATTTTCCATTCTCCCAATATAACCCCTATATATATACCCTATATAATCCTATGTAACCCCTATATGATCCCTATAATCCTTAGTAGTTTCCATTCTAATTTCCATTATCCCGATATGACCCTAATATATCCCTAATATTACCCCAAGAGGGAGGATCCTCAGGACCATCCGGGACACTGACTGCACTGCATGAATCTCGGTACAGTCCCCGCTGCACAGGAACTGCTTGGACGTAGGCTCCAGTCCTCCCTTCTCTTTCCTGGGTTGCTTAACGTAGGTTACCATGATGAGAACGCCACAATACGTACCGTGTATTTAAGATGGTAGGTGTACACATAACTGTATATATGCATGATGATACTTTTGTCTAAGTTTCTTAGCTGCAGACAAGTCTCCCCCAAATGAAGCAGACGATTTGACCGGCTCCGCCCACAAGGAGCTGCGAGCTGTCCTTCGACCAGGAGAAGCAGTCAGCAGGAAATCCAGTCTCCAAGCGCACGCATGGCTGAACAAGAAGACCCGCATCCCCATCTTCGACGGAGACTAGGACAATTTGCATGGAAAGTAGAATGCACAGAGCGGCAACTGCTCTCTCGCAGGTTGGCTGCTCTATGGCGTTCGTGTCGACCCAGCGCAATGCTCGTGCAGGCTCGGAAGAAATTGTAGACCCTTCAGAATAAGCAGAGTACACTATAGATGCTGCCCCCCCGCCAGTTACATCAGAGGTAGGAGCAAGCGAGTCAGCGTCGGTGTGCTTCAGCCGCCAAATGGCAGTTCGCGTCTTCCCAGCGATGACTTCAAGAGAAGCAAAGAGTGGATGGCTGTGACATAGATGCAGCTGCCGGGGGTTCTGAAGTCCTGCTTCCTGGGTTGCTGTTAAGGAACTTTAATTGAGCTGAAGAATGGGGGAACCATATCAATTACCGCATATACCCATTACGGTAACTTGATCCCAATTCCTTAACAGCAGCCCAGCTTCAGTTGGCGCAAGGATGTGCGATTGACAGG
The DNA here is from genome assembly GCA_905231905.1 of Symbiodinium pilosum. Classification (NCBI taxonomy): domain Eukaryota; class Dinophyceae; order Suessiales; family Symbiodiniaceae; genus Symbiodinium; species Symbiodinium pilosum. The sequence goes on from CAJNIZ010043088.1 coordinate 7,985, forward strand.
GGCACACGTCTGACTGCGCTACATACCGGCAGAACCACAGCTGCTTCTCCCTTTGATCGAAAAGCAGGAATTCTGCTTGGTGATCTTCCCAGACCGACCCTCCAAGCAAATTCCTGGCTTCGCTGCTTAAATTAAGTTACCACAATGGGTATATATAGTATGCAATATGGCTTGCCCAAGATAGTAACTTAGAATAAGCTTGTTAACAGCAACCCAGATTCTGGCATACACGGTGCGTGTGATAGCCCCAGGATGGAAGCTCGGCGGGCGGCTCAGATTCAACCATCGGGCCAAATGGGGTTTCCCAAAATTAGGGGTACCCTTTTAAGGGTCCCCATAATAAGGATTATAGTATTTTGGGGTCTACATTGGGGTCCCCATATTTTGGGAAACTACCAAATCTCTCTCAAGTGTTGCCCAGCGTGCTACTCTCTACAGTACATTGTGGGCCCTTTTCTGATGCTCAACCCTGTGACTGCTGCACAACTCCATGTGGCCTTAACCCCTGAACCCCAATCTCGATAATACAGCAAAATCCATGTTAATTTCCATTGTCCCTATATAACCCAATATTCTATCTACTTAAGGGGGACTATACCCTAAACCCTAGACCCTAAATAGTAGTTTCCATTTTCTTTTCCATGATGTAGACTGTTTGAACTTGCCTTGCTAGCTTCACAGCATGCTCTTGAACAGAAATGCCACATCAACCCTGTGATCCTGCCTCAAGTACCTAAGTCCCGCTTTGAATGACCCAAATGCCATGTACCAAGAACAAGCCGTAAACTCAAAGAAACAGAAATCCGATCTTCGGAGAAAAATAGGAATAGTAATATCAGTAATAGCAATCAGAAAAATGAGAATAGCAATAATAGTATTGCAAAAGCCCTGAAACTTTGCACAAGTTACAACACGCTTTTTATCCTTGAAGCATCTCCTGGCTGCTGAGTAGAGCACGAGGCAGCGGATCTCTATCTGAAATTATCACTACCCCAAAGCCCTGAACCCTGAGGTCCCTGATAATCAACTTCCTTTCTTTTCTACATAGGATGGATGGAATCGTGCACTATCCTATCTACCTTACATCCTAGGAACTACAGCACTTTACACTGTACTAAGCAGCCTGAAAGCATTGAGGGGCAGTGCAGGGCCAGAACTCAAACCCAGCCAGACCCAGCTTTGAGGCTTGCTCGGAGATGGAGCCTGCTCGCAGGCTTCCAAGGGCTTAGGGCTTAGGGCCTTGCATGGTTTGTAGGGGTTTACAATGAAGCCATCTTTCTAATAGTGCAATCCACGACCGTGTTTGTAAGGTGGGCGTGTTTTCCAGCAAAACCATGTCATGAAGCACCCGGAACCGAAACCTGACTACGCACCCATGAACCTCCAAGACCCCTAAAACCTAAACCAGCAAAGGATGTCAGACTCAGCTGGATACGCTCCTCCTGGGCCTGTGGGCCGTCTTGGGGACATGTGCAGGGTTGGAAAGGCTGGAGCTCCTAAGAGTTATGCAATGTTTTTCAAAGGGCCGCGGTGCCTGCTTCAAGAAACTTATGAGGGAACACACAGCCCCGAACCGGTAGGACTTGGAGGCACATATAGTTGTTAGAAGCTAAGTTCCAAATCCACAGACGGTTCATGACTAGGTCTAGATAGTCATGTGTTTGATACAAGTCTCGATTACCTTGGACCCGTTGAACCCCCAAGCCCTAAAATACTTCCACTTGAGCCATAGTCTAAACTCCTAGTATCCCTAGAATAGTCCCCTATATAATCGCCCATATAACTCCTTTACGGAGTTTAGACCCTAAACCCTATAAAATCCCCTATAGAAACCTCTTTTAGGAGTTTAGACTATAGCTCATATAACCCTATCTATAGATAGCAGTTTCCATGTCATTTTCCATTTGCTTTTCCATTTGATTCTCCATTTTCGGGGTTACCCTAAACCCTAGACCCCAAACTTACAACAACCCTTGAACCTCCGAGAATCTCCGGCCTCCAAGCATCCTCTGCCCTGACCAAGCATCCATGCTGCGCACCAGTGTTTAGGGTTTAGGGGTCAGAGTTTAGGATTTAGGGTTCAGAGTTTAGGGTTTACGGTTCAGAGTTCAGGGTTTAGGGTTCAGAGTTAAGGGTTTGGGGTTGAGAGTTTAGGTTTGAGAGTTTAGGGTTGTGAATCATGTGCTGGGTGGGTAGATTCTCCAGAATCGGGACTTTTTTTTTCGGATGCATCCTGCTTGTAACTTGAGCATCCAACATGCTGAAGCTGCTGAACTATCCCCTTGTGGCATATGTGCAGAAACCACAAAGGATAGCCTACATCACCCAGGTCACAGGGACACTGCCCTGCCTGGAAGCAGTTGGCGAAGCCTTGCCCACCACCTCCGCCACCGCTGCCATCTTATCCTCTGACCTAGGGTATGTGCCAAGCCGATCAGGTCTTAAGAAGCGGCTGAAGGGAGTCTGTTGGCAGCATACTAATCCTGTTTCGAGCAGTCTCTACGCCAGGAATTGTGCTGGGAAGGGCTAGGCACACCAACAAAGAAAATCTGCCCTGTAGGGCTAAACAGCTCTGTTTGTCTGGTCTCTACATGAGCTATGGTCTAAACTCCGACTATCCCCCTGAAGTACCCTATAGTAGTCCGATATATGTGTATATATATATATACACACCTCTTTAAGGGTTTAGACTACAGCTCACATGAGCTTATACGATCCTCAACAAGCTTGAGGCCCCCGGAGGTAAGTCTGCAGAACACCCCAGAACACCATGTTCATGTGTGCACAGCATGTGCAATTAGGCTCACATTCGCAGAGCAAAAGTATACATATACATAGATAGATCTATATCTCTCTATATATACACGTCATACACGCGCATACATACGTGTATATATATATATGTGTGTGTGTGTGTATATGTACATATGAGCACACACACACACTTGTATAGACATGTGCAAATCACAGTCAAGTTGCCTGTGCTGCTTGGAAGCAAAGGACCAAGCCGAACCTCGAGTCATTCTTGGAAAAATCTTCTCAAAGAGACAGGGTTTAGTTACGGGTTGTTAGTAGGGAAATACCCTAAAGTATCTATAATATACTCCCATTTCCCCTACTGACAACCAGCAAGTTTAGGCGCTTGAGGGCTTAGGGGAGACAGAGTTTAGGCGATGGAGGCTTCGTGCTATGAGGCTGCGTTTGCATCGTCTAGGACCCTAGGACAACTTCTCAACAATAAATCAAACTTCCTTGTTATGAGTGATGAACAAACGTCATTCAACTGCGGCATAGGGACGAGGTTGTGGACGTGCTTCGGCAGTGCGTTGCTGCCGCCGTTGAGCAGGACAAGCACATCTGGTCAAATGCCAGGATTCTCTCAAACTGCGTGCCTTTTCACACTCTCCTCAATCCTAGGTCTCCAAACCCTACACTCTAGATCCTAAATCCTAAACCCCTACATCCCTAAACTCTCCTTCATTAATTAATGTCTGCTCCAAATCTACCCTGCTGGCTATCAGGCCAGGCAGGCCTTCTTCGTCACGACCAATCCTCAGCTTTCGGCCACCAAGGCTACTTACTGGTTGTTAGTAGGGAGCATAGGGGGTAGAATATAGGGTTATAATTATAGGGATAGTGGAAAAGAAAATGGAAGCTACTGTTTAGGGTTGAGGGTTAGCAGGGACTATATAGGGATATTACCCCAAGAATGGAGAATCAAATGGACAAGAAAATGGAAAATGAAATGGAAGCAGGGGGTACTATAGTGTTAAATTACTGGTTTTTAGTAGGGAATATATTGGGGTTATAGTAGGGAATATGGCAATAGATTGGCTAGGTAATATTATGGTATCATATCCCCATATTCCCTGCTAACCACCAGTAAGGCTATCATCCTAAAATTGCACTTATTGGATATATTGGGTATACATTCGGGATATATGGGGGTACATTGGAGCTATATGGGGGTGTACTGGGGCATACGGGCCTTATGAGAGTATATGTTAGGTTGGGCCCCCGCCCACTAATAGTGACTACAAGAGGTTATGGTAATCATATCAAGGTCAGTATATATTCCTAGTATACCAATTAGTGGGTGGGGGCCACACCCAAAGTATATGTGGAAGTTGCACTTTCCAAAGAGACTGAGGCTTTGTCCGGGCAATCAAAGTCCCATAGGCTTGATGTCTCTGCATTGGAAGCGCAGAGCGTTCCTGTAGGTAACACCTTGGCAGAGCCGGAAGACCACTAATGTAAGCTACACGGGTCATAGGGTTTTTAATAGGGGTTATATTAGGGCTAGGGATAATGGAAAAGAAAATGGAAACTATTTAGGGTTTAGGGTTTCATGTAGACCCATGATTAATAACCCCCCTCCCTTTAAGGGCCTATATATTAGGATCCCTATTATAATCCCTATTCAGGGGCGGGGGTTGATTAATCAGGGGTCCGGGTTAGCCGCCTTGTAGTCTGATCCCTGACTTAGATCCCAAGTCTACTTGTCACATTCTGCTCCAAGCAACCTCATATATCCCATCATGAGACTATGTAATCATATATTATGAAACTGCTCACACGATATGATCGAACTAACGTTAGACAGGATATTATTTGCTTGTACCAGTGACTTGGGACTTTCCCTACCCGCAAGTGAGGTCCCGGCAGCTTCTGAATTGTGTTGTACTCGCGAATGGGATAGGGCGCGTCCGAGAACTTGATTGCATCGGACGCTGAGTTGATGTTGCAATCCTCCGGTTGGGGTTTAGGGGATTTAGGGTTCAAGTTCATTGAGGGCTGTACATGCAATATGAGGAGCAAATAATTAAGGGGGTCCTCAAGCACAGGACTGCATAATCTTCGTGGTAGCTAGGAGCCTAAATTTCAAGATACGGCGTCATGGCCAAGCCCGTGACTTGAACTGGCCAAATCCCAGACACTGTAACTCAAGCCCAGCTTCAACTAAACTCTAGACCTGCATCCCCAATCCTACACCCTAACCCTACATTTGCCCTAAACCCTAGTCCCCGTGACGAATCCTAGACCATACATCCTAAACCCTTCAATCCCAAACGCGGAGCCCTAAACATCCTCTATATGAGCCATCGTCTAAACTCCGAGTATCCCCCTTCATAACCGCCATAGTAATCCTCTATAGAATCCTTATATAACCCTCTTCAAGGAGTTTAGACCCTAAACCTATATAATCCGCTGTATAATCTCCGTTAAGGAGTGTAGGCCATAGCTCACATGAAAGTCGAGGCTCCGAGGCACGCCAAAGGACTAGGCCTTCTGCTTCCTCTGCAGAGTGAAACCTGACTTGTGGTTAGGGTTTAGGGTTTAGGGTTTAGGGTTTTGGGGGTTTAGTGGTTTAGGGTTGAGGGTTTAGGGGTTTAGGGTTGAAGGCTTTTTGCCACTTGGTACACTTCTCGATTCGTGTTCAGGGTTTAGGCGTCAGGTTGCAGGGTTTAGGGCTGCATGATTGTGAGTATGAAGGCATGGAAGACAACATGATCCACAGTATTTCTTTAGCAGGCGCGTGTGGGGATCATAAAGGGGCCACTACCAGACCATAAGAATCCGCTCCTCCATTCCCTGGTAACAACCAGTTTTTTCAACAACCCTAAACCCTAAACCCCTAAACCCCTAAACCCTAAACCCCTAAACCCCTAAACCCATCACACTCGGGGCACGACAAGGTTAGGGTTTAGGGTTGAAGGTCAGTTGAAGGTCCAGGACTTCGATATAGGGTTGACACTACCTGGAGGGTCAGGAGGACTTAGTAAGTAGGGTAATAAAGGGGATAAGTAGGGTTACTATATGGGTTATGGGGGCTACTAACCTACTTACTAAGTCCCCCTGACCCTCCAAGTAACAGGGATCATCAAACCGTGACATTCAAAATTCTTGAGGGATCACACTGTGACGTCCAAAACTCTTGAGGGACCGCACTGTGACGCCCAAAACTGTTGACGCATCACATCGTGACGTCCAAAATGTCCACATACACTGTAATTTGGGGGTAAGATGGGGCCAGGTCATTCTGATTAGCACGATAAATGGGATAATCTTCGCCCAGAAACAGACCTACGCGGCAATCGAAATGCGCAACAACAATCTCAGGCAGCTGCAGACCTCCCAGCTCTGTGTTTATGGATTGCTTAGGTGTTAGGGCTTTATAAACTTTAGGGTACGTTGTGAGGCTTAGGAGTTAGGGCTGTACGGTTTGAGGGTTTAGGCGTTCTTGAGTACTTGGGTTCTGGGGTGTAAGCTTTCATGATTGATTAGGATTTCAACTTTGAGGGCCTTCTCGGGTACACAAGTTACATTCATGTTGAGATCCCTGGAATCCTTTTTATCTACCGGCCCAGTATGAGTTGGTAGAAGGACTAGGCAGCAGTAGCCCATGCTGGCTTCTCTCGACTCTTAGCCCAACACGCTGCACCCAGACATCCTCGAAACTCTAACCCCCATGCCCTTAACTTTGCGTCGTCATCCACGACCTCGTGCAGCAGCCAGCTTATTCAGGCAGCGATTGCAGGCAGCGCTGGCAACACCTGCAGCTCCCAGACCCCTGATTAGTAAACCACCTCCCCTTCATAGGGATCATAATGGGGATCCTAATATTAAGGCCCTTACAAGCAAGGGGTTTATTAATCATGGGTCTACATGAGTACCTTCTCCAAAGCAAAAAATTCAACCCCTGTTCTCAATTACTGCCAGTGAGTGGGCGGGGCGTGTTTTATGAGGGGGGAGGCATGCATTCGCTGGAATGACCCTGGAGGGTAGGGCTAACGTTTGGTATTATATGTCAGGCAAAGGAAGGTTACTTCCAGGAAGCCCATGGCAGCAAGTTGCATGCGAGTTGCTGGCTGCTGTGCTTACCCACCAGGACACAGAACCTTCGCACACTCTCCGTCCAGGCGGGATGATGATCGTCATTTCATCACCTTCTGAAGGCAGCAGCTGGCAACGGCCACAATGTAGACCAGTGCCAACAACAACAACTACCAGTCAGTACAGATTACCAATAGTATATTGTTGGTGGGCGGGGGAGGTTTCACGATTACTGGAGGTGATTCCTACAAGCATGTTCAGGCGCAGCTGAGTCGGGCAAGGCGGCTGTGCGTGTAGCCCAAAACACCACCAAACTCGCACATGACCTCAGCTGCAACATACCGGCTCTCTCAAATCAAATAACTCCCAGGGCCAGCAACTAAACTGAAAGGTTCTAATAGGCCTGGGAAATCCTAAACCCTGAAAACCCAAATGAAAAAACCGAAGCCCCAAAACCTTAAACTGCTCGGCCCCAAGCCCTCAAAACCCTGAGAACCTTCAACTTCAAACTCCCAAGCTACTAGGCTGCAAGGTCCCTGCAGCTCCTAAGCTCCTAATCCTCAAACTTACAACCTAAACCCTAAACCCTAATCCCTAAACCCTAGGCCCTAAACCCTATACCCTAAATCCGAAACCTCACAAGGTGCCGAGGGGCAGCTCTGCAGGTCGTTATCATGGCTTCAGCTATCCTGAGCTACGTTTAATAGGATTCAAAATAAAGGTTTAGGGTTTAGGGCTTAGGGAATATTATACAGGGATTACATTATATACTATATGTTTAATATAGGGATTATGTAATGTTAGGTTGGGGGTCAACGGGGGTTAGGTTCAGGGCTTTATCGCAATGACGAATGCTTGATAGTGGTAAGAATTTTGAGATGCAAATTGAGGCTTCGGATTGCTTCAAGGGCTTAGGGTTTAGGGTTTGGGGTTGAGGTACATAAGGTCGAGGCTCTCGTGCTGTCAAATTGCACTCTACATGCAGAGTTGCCAGACAAAAGCAGCAGTAGACTACACTGCTCAACATAAACCTAAGTCCTACCTCACAATGAAAAAATATCTTCCAGATCCACACTATCTACGTGTAGTACCATTGGAAGGGGTCAATATCTGTTATGATGGTGATTTAGAAAAAGGGGCCACCCTAAACCTTAGTAGGGCTGATGTCCGAGTAAATATCAGACCTGGGGTAGAATAACGTGACTTAAGTGCAATAAACTCAGAGCCTGGTCCTAAACGGGAATGGAATTTCGAAAATAGGGGTCCTGCGGGACCCTCATTTCATACCCCCAAACTCTTCAAGACCTTCGTCCAGGACCGTAGTTCGAACCCCAAACGCTCAATACCCAACGTTTTATGAAGCCGTCATCAAGCGATCCCCCCCAAACCCTGAAGCCAATACAGCCCCCTTGAAGCCATAAACCTAAACCCAACCTTAAACCCTAAACCCTAGACCCCACAAATGGCCCAGGATCTCATTTCGAAAGCCCTGGTCCAGAATGCCGGAGCTCTTGAGACGGGACATGATGGTGCCCCAACCTTTGATTCTTGTAGAGCTTACACTGGGAAAAAGGGAGAATGGAAAAGAAAATGGAAACTACTATACTTTCGGGATTATATACGGGTTGTTTAGGGGTTATATAGGGGTTATATTGAGGTTATATAGGGATAATGGAAAAGAAAATGGAAACTGCTACGGTTTAGGCTTTAGGGTTTAGGGCTTGTACATAGGGCTTTATTTGGGGTGTGGGGTTTAGGATTTAAGTTTTAGGGGCTTAGGGCTTCTCAGAAGATGGGTACCCATGAGCATTTGACTCCAGGATTTTATTGACACAAGGAGCTGCAATACCTGTTGCCCTCGACGATTTGAGTAGGTTTAGGGGCCTCTAGACTTTAGGCGCCTCGGGGGCTTCAGGTATCTAAGGTTATGGAGACTGTGGGTAATTAGGGTTTGGCGGAGGTTTTGAGCCGATTGTTCGTGGAAATCAAAAATTTCCAAACACTAACCCGTTGGGAACCTTACGATTCACGGGGAGGACGTTGCGAATCCTCATAGAGCAACCCCTAGCACGGAATACCTACAATCAGTCCCCATCTTATACTTCCTAGACCCTAAAACCCGGCACCAAGTGGTAGTTCCCCAAAATTAGGGAACCCCAATATAGACCCCAATATACTATAATCCTTACTATGGGGACCCCTAAAAGGTACCCCTAATTTTGGGAAACCCTCAAGTGCGGAACAAGCCGCAGCAGCCATCAAGACGTAAAGAGATCCAAGCATCTGCAGGCAGTGGCCCAGGGAACTCCTCGCACGCCTTCCTAGGGGCATGAAGCGGTTGAGGGTGTATAGGAGTTTAAGGATTATAGGGATGTAGGCTTACATTTAGGGTTGCTGTAGGTCTTTAGGATTTAGGAGGTTGTTTGGGTTTCGGGATCTAGGGTAGGGATTCATAACCTCATCTTACACATGTCTCTCTCCCTCTCTCTCTTGCAGGCTTGAACGTCAGCTGCATCTGAGCAGCGGCAATCTGCAACAAATCCCCGTAGACAGCTTATACTCCCTTTTCCTCTAGTCTCCTTAGACCTATAATTAAAATAACATGGCTAATAATTCCTTAGGGTTATAATTGCTAATAATTCCTTAGGGTTGTACTATTCTTAAGATTTCAAAAAATTCCTAAGGACACTACAGTTTCTTACTCAACCCACAGACACCGTCACCTCCCGGGAGCTTGATGCAAAGTGAGGCACAGAAGCCGACCGTAGTGTGTCCACCAGCGCTTCTGCACTAAGGGCCCCAGCTCGTGATCGTGAATTCTATCGTGCCTCCTTAGCTGAGAAGCTCAGAGATCTCTGCCAATAGGAGATTCAACCCTCCCTATACTGCAGAATCATGGAATTCCATGTCAGAAGAGGACAGTGGTCGTTGCAGGACAGTTCTGGGTTACCTATATATATATATATATATAGATAGCAGTTTTGGGGATGCCCTATATACACCTGGCAACCGGGGCCGCCCTAAAGCCAGGTCTCTGGGCCCGCTTTGTGGTCAAAACGCTGCGAATCACTTCCGTGGTGTCTGACAGAGTCACTGGGAGCTCCTCCATCTGCACAGCCCTTCCTGCCACCTGGGCATTTCTTCAAAGCAAACTTGCGCCCTGAAAAAATCTAGGTAGTTCCCAAAATTAGGGTTGCATTTTTACACCTAAATAAAAAAAGGGGCCCATAATTTTGAGGACAACACATCTGATTGTTGGTAAGGACCTCCAAGAAGGCACCCCCTTGTTTTGGGACACCCCTACCTTTGAACTCCTTGTGGAAGCGACTGCAGCGCAGGCTACCGCCAAGACGGGCGATGCAGGCCAGTGCCTCTGGGACCGTCCAGCGGAACCTCTGTTAAAGGATGTGCATATTAGGATTATGAATGAAATGATGACAATGGAAAACAAATACACAGAAACTATACTTTGGGCCCGCGCATCGCACTCAGCTTGCACAGTTCGTTTCGGGAAACATTATTTCGGGTTGAGCCTTGAGACATTGCGAGGTACTGTTCAAAGTGGTCATGCTTTTTCATAATTTTCATAACAGCAAACAATCTTTTTCAACAGAGCCAAGAACATGGGGGAGCCCGATGCACCACATTGAAGTGCTGCCGCACAGGCAGAGGCTGCAGAGGCTCCAACAAGGCATGCAAGGCCATGAGGAAGGTTCTGGATACGGGAACCTAAAACCTTAAACCCTTTGCAAAACTCAGGGCCAAGTTGTTAAGGCGGAACTTGGGGGTACCAGGATAACGCTTGGAGATCAATAAACATATGCATTTCCTGACGTCCAACATCTTCAGGTAATCAGCTAATGTAGGGCCTGTTTAACTAAACCAAGTTCCGAGGCATATTCCGCTACTGCTATATCATGAGGGGCTATAAGGGGAGACTATTAGCAATTACCCCTATATAGTACCCTAGACCCTAAAAAGTAGCTTCCATGTTCTTTTCCATTATCCCTATATAAACCCAAGCTTCTATAGCGGCCTGGTCGTTCTTGTCAAACTGGTCTGCTGATCTTTGAAAAGTGTCGCTACTTTGGGGGTTTCTGTGAAGGCATGCTGAACACTCGAGCTCCCAGCCGGTAACAGTAATTCCCTGCTTTAAACTCTGACCCGGTGAGTCCTCAACAATAGTAAGAGTCATGATGGGTAGGTGTCATAATGATAGTAATGCTGATAATAAGCCTGTTAGTGCTACGAATTGTAGGGGCTGTAACAACAAGAATGACGCTCATGATCCTGATGTTGGCGGTAGTTGCTACGAGCATTTCTCGCGGCTGACAACTGGGCGGATGATCCAAACGTGCAACATGCCCCTCCCGTTGGCTGACTCTCAGAAAGCTGATGTAGGTGTTTCTCACCAAAATGACCCCCCTACAAGGAGCCCCTTTCACTGGACTGAAGGCTGGCAAACAAATCTGAAAGTCTCTGCACATGAGGCACGCGCTGAGTCAGCGTCAGTTTTACAAGGGTCCGCCCGCAGCATTAGCTCATTGTACAGTACAAACGGCTTTTGATCATGCAGCCGTGCCCCTAGAATCAACATATCGCCTGGCTTCGGAGTGAATTAAGTCAGCGCTTGCGGCGAGGATCTTACCCGCGGGAGGCGCGGACCCAAACTCCAACTGAGGTGCATGCCACCACAAGAAGTCTAAGTTTGGCTGTGCGACTCTTGTCTCTTGCAGCCTATTGCAAGCCCTTGCATGCTTTGTGCAAGCGGCGTGTCAACCGTGTCAGCTGCAAGTTGAAAACTCAGTGACAAGGAGCAGCGCGCACTTGAGCCCTGGGAGCGGTTGCCGCCACGCTGTTCCTGTTCTGACCTTTCCCATAAGTGGCAAAGGCTGGCCTGGACCTGCGGCAAACATGGGGATTTCTCAAAATTAGAGACACTTTTCTAGGGGTCCCAATAATAAGGACTACAAGATCTTTGGGTCTATATTGGGGTCCCCGTATTTAGGGAAACTACCACATCCAGGTGCAGCTAAATGCATCCGCGCAGGGGGCGGAATGTAGGGACCTTTACTGCGAAAGGGTAGTGACCTTCTGGCTGGCTCGCTGCGCGTGGGACGCGGTGAGTCCACAGCGAGGGCTCGGCCAACTCAGCTGGTTGAACGGCTTGGGCATCCGCCAGAGCAAACCAGTTTCGCAGCCCCGCGGATATGGAACTGGTGGAAAGTGGCCATCCTAAATCCCTAAACCCTAAAACCCTAAACCCCTACACCCTAAACCCTAAACCCCTAACCCTATGAGCCAGGCCCAGATGGAAACATGATGGAAGGAAGCTGGGCCAGAAGCCTTATGTCTACTTTTGTCCTACTGGGAACCACGGCTTCCCACCCAGGTGACTGGAAGGAAAAAGAGCTCCCAATGCCGGAAAGGGAGGAGCCCCAGAAGTGACCAGGACCAAAGAACTGTGTCGTGTGAAAAGGCCAGCAAATTCCCAAGACTGCTGTATCTGGATGAAGGCAAGACCTCTGAACAGGCAGCTGAAGTAGAATCTTATATAACATCCTAGCTTCCATTTTCTTTTCCACTATCCCAATACAATCCCTATATAACCCCAATATAACCCTAACATTGCCTGCAGCAGTTGGGAGGTAACAGAAGGTTTTCTGCGAACTCCAGCCGCGGCTGGCAGTTGAGGTCCTCTGAAAGTGCAGCTGACTGCTGTCCGACCTCACCTTTCCAGCACGAGATATGGCCAATTTCGTGGGAGTCTCGCCCTCATGACTTTGAGGTGATCAAAGCTCTTCTAGTTGAGGTCAAGGTTGCGGAGAGCTCTGAGAAGAATTAGGTTGTGGTGGAACGCCTCAGGGGAAAAGACATGTTTTGAAACCACCGCTTCAAGCTGTTCCTACTTCAAGCCCCCTCCTTGGGCCTTGCATCACCTGAGCTGAAGTTGTTGAAATGGTCGCATCACGGAGCACACAACTTTCGCACAGCCTTCGCTCGGAGTCCCTTCAACTCGCGCGAAGGCTGGCAAACAAATCTGCAAGTGTCTTTGCCCGAAGCATTGCGGACAAAGCTTAGCCGTGAGGCCTGCTTTTCAACATGCAACAACCAGCACTGCATCCACTGTGAAAAGTGGGTGCCCGTGGCCAAAGGCTGCGTGGATTGCGCAAGGCCGGCCCGAACCTTTCCGAGGAGTTGTGCCCCTGCAGCGCAGCAATCTGACTTCCTGCACCACTCGAGCCTAATTGAAGGTTGACCGAATCGCATCACCTGAGCAGCACTGTACTGTGAAGCAAAAACCGATTGCCCACTAAAGACCCAGGATGGAAGCTCTGAGGCATACCCTATAAACCCTATATACCCCAGCTTCCATTTCATTTTCCATGTTGTTTTCCATGTGTTTCTCCATTATTGAGGTAATATACCCCAAATTTTGGGAAACTTGCACCAACTTGAAGCTCTGAACGTCAACTGACATGCATACCTCAGTGAATGCAAAGACTGACCCTGCTGTCTCACGCAGCCAGCTGTGTTGGGCAACCTGTTTGAAGGCTGGTCACTCGAAATGATCTCTGCAAAGCACACCTTGGCTGTGAAGTGCTGCTTGATAAGCAACCATCAGCGCTCTCAATGCCTAAGCATAAGCCTAGTCTTCTAGCTAGATCTGACATGGTTTGGAAAGTTTAGGCTGGCCCGTCAAGCAGCAAATGGCAGCTGTGGAAACTACAGATGACATGATTCAATATGGTGAATGGATTGAGCCGATCTCAGGAATGAAATTTTGGCCCTAGTCACGCGTGACGCATGCTGGCCGTGCCTGCGCCAAGCTGCGGCCGTGAACCGAGAGTCAAGGCACAGTGACTGCAAAGCCTACCTTGCGGTCTCAGACACCCCACATCCTGGGAAATTCGTTTGAAGGCGGAATGCTCTCTGGTCAGAGTGGGCAACTACTTGGCACACAAGCATTACTGACAATATGGACGGCAGTGGCTACACGCAGTGTCATCTAAGCTAGCCCCTCAACCAGCGCATAGTTGTCGCGGAGCCCGCAGCAGACATGAGCAAATGTGCCCGCTACAGATTGCACCAATCTCAGGATACAAACTCCATGATGACGCAAGCTGGACGTCCCGTACACCAAGTTGAAGCTTTGAACGTCAACTGACATAGCTTGACCTTGCCGTCGCAAAGGGCTGGCTGTGCTTGGCAACCTGCCTAAAGGCTGGTCCAGCGGAAGGCTCTCTGCAAAGCACGCCTTGGCTCTGAAGCACTGCTGCTTCTTGACAAGCAACCACCATCAGTGCTCTCAATGCCTAAGGTGTTGCTAGATCTGGCAGGGTTTCAGCTGCACCCTCAAGTAGTGCACAGGAGTCGCCACAAAAAACTGCGCGAATCTCGGGATGGAAGCTCTGGAGCCTTCGCAGGTCCTAGTCATGATGGCGCATACTGGCCGCATTGCCTCAAGTTGCGGCTTTGAAAGTGATCTTTTATAGTAGTTTCCATTCTCTTTTCCATTCTCCCTAGTATAACCCCAATATATTACCTCCATATAGCCCCTCGATTATGGGTTTGGGCATGCGTGACAGAGCAACTGCGAAGCCTGACCTCTGCGTCTCACACCGCCGCCTTTGTTAAAGGCTGGTCTGGCGGCACGCCAGGATCTCTCAGCAGGCCCAGTGAGCAGAAAGCAATAGTCCAAAATGCTGCAAATGATGAGGGCCTTGGAATTCTTCCTAACCAGCGCATATAGATGGAGGGTATGGCGAGAAGTATTGTTGGGATATGTACGTGGGTATGAGAGGTTTGAGCCCAACAAGCAACCAGCAGCATCTGCGTCTGAAGATGTCCAGCGGGTGTGCTTTGGCGAGCACGACATGTGGTGGCTTGCTGGGAGAAACTGTAGCAGGGCTGCACTGCTTTTGGCAGGCAGGCCCCGTTGCTAGGCGACCATCAACGCTGATAACGTGTGCGGCTGTGGCTACACGCCCCGTCATTCATGCTGGCCCTTGAAGCAGGGCGCAAGGGTCGTGGAGACCAAAGCACACATGCAGGAAGGTATGCGCTAAACACTGAGCCCTGACACATGTGAGCCGTGGCCAAAACCCTTTGAAGCTTTTTGTTCTCGTATCAATCACTCTTGTGGAACCATGCGTTTTACCGACGCGGTCCCAGCGCCAGCGCCAGCACATCGCGAGCTCTTGTTGTTCTTTCACACTGACGCGAGCTATCGCAAGTGGGATATGAATGAAAACCGCAGGTTTTACTGACGCGCGCACGTTACCAGCTTCGCGCAGAGCCTTCTTACCGAGCCGAGATCGCAAGCTATCGCGGGCGATGTGCCTGCAAAACGCTGACGCGCACTGATGCGCACTGACGCGCGCAACAGTTCTGGCAACATCCAGGATCCATATGAGAACCCTCTTATAAAACTCCTCTATGGGGGTTTTGGCCGCCGCTCATGTCTGAGCTATTCATGATGACGCATGCTGGGCCAGCCTTGCCTAAAGTCGTGGACTTGCCTTTTCACTAGCAAGCATGACATCGCAACTTCAATGCCTCACCTTGCTGTCACACACAGCCAACGCTGTTGGGCAATTCGTGTGAAAGCAGCATCGGCGGATTGCTGTTTGGAGTGCTCAGTGCTCTTCAAAGAACTAAGCCTGGCTGTGACGGGCTGCTCGACATGCACAGAGCAATGTCGCAGAGCTCGCAGCATACATGAATGAACCTGCTACTGAGCACCAGTCTCAGGCTCTTTGCAGCATGTAGCTTGGCTGTGATGGGTTGTTCGTCAGGCAACCATCACCGCTTGCAATGCATGGGGGTATGGCCAGACACCGCATTGGGGTCGCAAAGCTCGCGCACCAGTCAATGTCACTCTCAGGATAGAAGCTCTGAAGCCTTCAGGGCTAACCATGCTTGAAGTTGAACCTGCGTGACAGCAACTGCAAACCTGACCTCGCCGTCTCCCGCAACTACCTGTGTTGGGCCATCCGCGCTCCTCGAAGCGTGTAGCTGCTCGACAGGAAAGCATCAGCGCTGGCAACGCAGACGGCTATGTCCAAACAGCGCATAAGGGTCGTGGAGCTCGCAGCTCACGTGAATCAATGTGCTCAGCAAGGACCGCGCCAATCTTAGGATGGAAGCTTTGGAGCTATGATGCTGAATGCAGTCTCTGCCTTGCATGCAGCAAGCTGCGAAGCCTAGCACCCCAGATTCAAAGCCCAGTGAACTCGACTGAAAGCTAATTAACACATCTGCAAGCCCTTCGGTTGAGGCACTGCAGACGCAGCAAGGCTGCGTCTGGCTGCGTGTCGACATGCAACGACCAGAGCGGCATCTGATGTTTTAGATGACCCTGGCCACATACCACGAAGTGCGCACAAAGCCAGCCAAGAACTTCCTGAGTAGCTGTGCCCGTGCAGCGGTACTATCATTTGAGATGCAGCTTTGCAGTCCGCAAGCCTACGGCTTCCTGTGCCACCAGGGCTTAAGGGGCCTCGCCACGCAGCACACACGCTTTGCGAAGCCTGACTTCGAGGTCCCTTGAACTCCAACTTGTCTCCATCGGGAATTGTTGGAATCCTGCCAAACAGCAATGTGGCTGCGGCCCTGGTGATGATGCATGCCGGCCCTGCCCTGCCTCAAGTTGCCACGACTCTACTTTGAACTTCAAGTGACACACACAGCAACTGCAAAGCCTCACCTGGCTGTCTCTCACGTCATCCTGCCAGGCCGGCCATCAGAAGGGCATTACAGAGATACCGCGGGGTATGATTATTGCTGCATTATTGATGGGGGGACAAAAAGTAGAAAGGGGTGTGAGACCCAGACACCAACCAACAGCATCTGCAAGGTGGACGCCTCGACAAATGTGATTTTGTGCTGGCTTGTTGGTCACAATCTTAGAAGAGCTGCACTGTTTGTGGTTTGCGGACCCAGTTGCTAAGGAGGGCTTGCTGTGTTGCGGCCAGCTGCGGGCGCATGCTGCGAGGCCTGGCTGCCGCACAATAAGAGGCAACGCAGGGACAGCCCATGGAGATCTGGCTGGCGGCCCTTGGACGAGGTCAGCGTCCGCTGCCCGAGCAGCCCATCGCAGCAAAGCTGTTTGCGACAGGCTTTTTTTTGGGAATGAAAAGGAGGATTCTCCAGCCTTGATGCCAGGCGTCCGACACAGTCCTGACACTGCCCTATCAAGAATACGTGTCGAAGATGTCGTGCTTGCATGGTGTGTCAGATGCGAACCAAGGGTGATGACACAAAGGGGATAAGGCCTGCAGCCTTTGGCAGCAGCCCGCTCCCAGGTTTTTGACAAACCAACAGCTCGGGAAGAATGACCCAGAACTTCATCCAGGGTGCGGGCCGTCGTCTAACCTTCGCCAGAAATGTGTCTTGGTAGCCTTCGTTTACCTAAGCAAGAGGCTGATGACTGGGGTTCGTAGATGCCTCGGGCCCACAGACAGCCGTCAACACTGACAATGGCGACGGCTATGTGCAAGCCGCTCAAAAGGGTCGTGGATTTCGTAGCATATGTGAATCAAACTGCTTAGCAAAAAACGCAGCAATCTCAAGGTTGACACTTTGGACACTTCAGGCAAGCCCTGACCATCATGATGGTGCATGCTGGCACTGCTGTGCCTGAAGGTGCAGCTTTGAATGTCAAATGACAACTGACACGCCTGATACCGCAACTGCGGAAAGAGGCCGTAATTTTGCAATCGGCTCGGAAGCAGGATCGGCGGACTGCTATGGAATGCTCCTTACGGAAGTCAGCTTGGCTTTGATGGGTTGTTTAAGCTAAGCCTCGCACATGAAGCAATGCGGGCGCTAAATACTGAGCGAATCTCAGGATTGAAGCTCTGGAGCCTTCAGGCCCCGTTCCTGAGCATGCTTGCTGGCACTGCTTTGCCTCAAGGTAGGCCTTGAATGTCAACTGACACTGATGACACAGCAGCTGCAGAAAGAGTCGATTCTACTGAGCAATCTGCCGCGAAGAAGGATCAGCGGATCGCTCCACGCAAAGCAGCTCGACGCAGGCAACCATCAACACACACGGCTGTGGCTACATGCAATGTCGTTAGGCCATGTAGTCTTCCGGGGGGCTTACGACGGTCACCGAAACCACGCCATGATGCACGATCCCGCTACTGCGTTCGAATTTGAGCCATGTTTGGCTATTCCGATTGGGGGCCCAAAGTAGCAGTTGCAATGTCGTTTAAGCTAGTCTTTCAGGCAGCACGCAGGGTTCGCAGAGGTCGCGGAGGCCACAGCGTACATGCGTCGACGTGCCCACCAAGGAGCGTGCCCAGCCTTACCTTGCTGTCACACACAGCCGCCGGTGTTCGGCAATCTGCCTGGAGGCTGCATTGGCGGATTGCTATATGGAGTGCTCCTTGCAAGACGTAAGCTGGCTGTGACACAACGGAGGAGTGCAGGTCTCGTCCTTGCCTAGCGCTGTACACATGAAAGAAACCTCCACGGAGAGTGGAAACCTCTCGTGGTCAATGTAAAGGGGCCTTCAATGCTCGTGTCACAAATGCTCCAGAAAGCATTGCATCACGTGTCGACTGCCCCATGTACATCATGAAGCTGCTGCTGTTCAGAAGGCGTCCACAGCTGCAAACTGCAAATGAATGATGCCTCTCGTGGTCAATGCAAAGGAGCCTTAAAAGCCTGTGGGACGACTCCGGAAATCAATGCATCATGTGCCGACACAGTCCACCACAGAGACTCAGAGACACTGGCGCTGGTTAGAGTGTGATGGGCTGCTCGACAGGGAAACCATCAGCGCTCGTAATGTGGAAGGCGATTGCGCCCACAGGGGCAGCGGAGCTCGCAGCACGCATGAATCAACATGCTCAGCAAAGACTGCACCAATCTCAGGATTGACACTTAGAAGCCTTCAGGCAACTGACGCGCATGCCATGGCAGCTGCGAAGCCTGAACCCTAAACTAAACTTAAAATCCAATGAACTCGGCGGCAGGCTGGCTAACAAACCTGCAAGTCCCTTCAGCCGAGGCCCTGCGCGGCTGTGACAGCATGCGTGTCGACATGCTACAACAAGTGCTGCATCCGCTGTCAAATTCGATGCCCGTGGTCATGTGCGGCGTAGTTTCTGCAATTCACTAAGCTGTCCTGGCTGTCAATGCAACGGCCCATCGCCACGTGAAGCGTGGTTTACGCAAAGCCAGCGAATTGCTTTCTGAGAAGCTGTGCCCTTGGAAAGTTGCTGTTGTTCACGCTGCAGCAATCTCTTGCGCGCTGATCGCTGGTGCCATCACCCCGAAGTCAAGCTCTTATGGCTCCGCATGAGGTGAGAGTCATCCTTAGCTTATTATCCATGATGCAGCAGACGAGTGAATCCAGTACGGTTGCGTCCCTTGGAGCTCCCGTGCACGCCATGCGCAGCAACAAAACTATCCTGACTAGCCAGTTTACGCAGATGGTATAAGGGATCGAGACTACATTCTGACTTTAGGTGAGGTCCTTACATCACCTATTGACCACGCTGCTCAGCTGAAAGATTTCGGCATCAAAAACAACTGCCACATCTGAATGTCTGTTGCTCTTGATGAACTTTAAAGCCCTGTGGAAGGGGTTTGTGGCTTGAGGCTTCTGACTCCTTGCGGACTCTCTTCCAAGATGTTGTAAACGGTTATCGCTGTTGATGCCTTGCCTTTGACAAGCTATTGTGGATAGTGTGAAGGTATTTTGAGGGGGTCTCGTCTTGGGGCTGAAATTTCACATGGGTTTATAAGGGTCTTCTTCAGGGATTGGGGGCTGACATGTCCGTATGTGGGTTATGGGTGTTCCCTGTAGAGTTGCTGTTGCGCAAGTGCTGAGGACATAGGTCATCATAGAACTATAAATAAGCAGCGAGAAAGGGAACGTTCCTTCCTTGTTGGAAAGTATTCAATCAGAACAGGGAAGTCTCCAAGGTCGAGCACGTGCAACGCATTTCTTTTGATGGTACGACAAAGCAAAATGCAAGCCTTACCTGAAAATACAGGGGCACTTCGGAAACACAACATACCCCCCAATGCCCCTCATATACAGCTCTGAACCCCAAACCCTAAGCTCTAAACCCTAAACCCTTAACTCTAAACTTTAAACCCTTAACTCTAAGCCCTAAACCCTTAACTCTAAGCCCTAAACCCTTAACTCGAAACCCTAAACTCTAAACCCTAAACCCTTACCTCTAAACCCTAAACCCTTAACCCTAAGCCCTAAACCCTGGCTAAAAAGGTATAGGAAACTGAAGGCAGGGGGCCCGAGCTCCTAAGGCACCTTGACTACTGGGGCTTCGTCGGGAATAACGGAATATATTGGGGTCAGGTCATACATACATACATACATACATACATACATATATATATATATATGTATATGGGGGTTTCCCAAAAATGTGGGTACCATTTTAGGGGTCCCCATAATAAGGACTACAGTATTTTGGGGGGAAACTGTCATATGAATATTGGAGAAGAAGATGGAAACTACATCATCTCAATACCTTGCAGAAGCATGTCATGCCCCAGACGAACAGAATCCCTCCGATAAAGAACCCCACACAAACATATGGCTTCAGGTTTAGGGTTTAGGGCTTAGGCCTGCACCAGATCTTATGTAATTGAACACTGCGGTGGACAACACTTTCACTCACTTGTCTATGCCTTCCCTCTGGCTCGTTGTCAAATCACACCCCTTAACTGAGTTATGTCAATGACCGCCTGAAATTGCCAAGGGCGTTCTTGGTGGACCAGTGATCGATTTCCGAACGTCTTGATTGCATATGAGCTATAGTCTAAACTCCTCGTATCCCCTTCATAATAAGCCCTACTATAGGAGCCCGATATAATTGGTCCCCCATATAACCCCTGTTAAGGAGTTCAGGCTATGATTCATATTGCAACAAGTTTTGAATAGAGCCTGGGCAACATCAAATCAGGCTCCGGGCTGCGATCTTTTGCCCCCACCCTGCTTCTAGGTATAGCCCCCTACCCAACCCCTGTCCCGTGCATCCTCAATCAAACTACGAGGTTAGAGCCTAAGCTTTTGTGGACTGTAGTGGAGTGGTGGTTGGCTTTGTGTTTTTTTGAGTTTGGGGCTTAGCCTATGTTGTTGCCATCCGTCTGAGTTCTCCCAAACCCTGCGCCTTGATTTTGCAAACCTGCTAACCGTTTGTTGCGGAGACAGCCATGCAGATCTACATAATAGCCCTGCAGAGTACTACCGCACTCTTCCAAGATAACCATGCGCATCCCTGAAACTTGAAAGTATAAGCCTCTTAGGTGCCGTACTTTTTGGGCCCCTATCTTCTGAATACACGCCCCAAATCTACCCTCAAAAAACCCTGAAATCCACCGCAGCCAGCAAGGTTGAGCCCCACATTAGGGGCCCACACCTCTGCTCTTAGATTATGCTGGAGGATCCGGCTTCGTCCGAATTTTGTGAAGGGCCCTTCTTTTTGTGGTTTCAGGAAGTTGGGACCTGTTTTGGACTCTGCCTATATGCCTTCCGGAGAACATGAATATCCCATGTAAGGCTAAACAGGCGCCCAATACCCTTGAGAACACACCTGAATGGTTACGGGAGGTTTCTCAACACAAGAACCCTTGGGAATTGTTTGTTAGAATGTCTCTCATATGGTAGTTTCCCTAAATAAGGGAACCCCAATACAGCCTCCAATATACTATAGTCCTTATTATGGGGACCCCTAAAAGGGGTACCCCTAATTTAGGGAAACTACCATATCTTCACAACAGGCAGCTTGCTCTAACTTTTTATGGCAGAGGCCGCGCAGCTCCGCGCAGAGCGCGCCCGGAAAATCAGCCGCGACTAACCTGTCTAGTTTGGGTCCTGCCCCCACCCATTAACAGGCTATATTAGGGGTAATATAATAATAAGGGCTATATATAACTATATTATGAATATTATCCAAATGTTAATGAGTGGGGGCAGTACCCAATGTCTAGTAGTAGTATCACGTGATCATGTCAAACCTTGCTGTCATCTTCATAATTGCAACTCCAATAAACATGTGCTGTGTCGTTTGGATCGCAACTGGCCTACCCTTACCTATTCTTAGGAGACCCCCCACCCTGTAATAGTGGTACAATAGGAATGTAAGAGGACCCTACTAGAACCCTTATTATCCCTTACAGTCACTATTACTGGGGTGGGGGGTCCACCTAACCTCTTCTACGCACCATCTCATGGCGTCGGCGTACCGAAGCTCCGCGCAGGACTGCGCAGAAATTCACGTTCACCTGCCGGGGGGTGCTTTTCAGCTATTCTGCAGGCTACCACAGAATCCCTTTCTACCGCAACCCCCCCCAAACAACATAGGCATAGACTCCTTGGAAGAGCCCACCAGCCCATATAATGCTAGGGACGATAGCCAGACACAAGGTTGGGGGCGGATGAGCAAGTAGCAACATGCGTGGAAATGGTTCCAAGGTTTTAAGGCGCTGCAAAGGAAACGTGCCTGCAGCAGCGGACATAGGTGAATTCCTCGTCCCAACAATGTGAGTTTCCAGGTGGCGGCAGGCAGCACTCCTGATGCAGCAGAAGCGGCCGCAATGGATCTCTCTCTCTCTCTCTCCCATCCAGAGGGTCTTACATCGATGGATAGATTGATAGACTTTTCTGTTGCCTAGCACTATGTTGCCTCTAGATAAATCATCGCATCATAAGAGCTAAGCAATAGCAGTCCCCAAAAAATTCTGACCTTGCAGGTTATACCTCTACAGATTTCCCCCCAAGGAATTGCCCTAAAAGGGGTCGCCCAAACCCAAAGGTACAGCCCCAAGCATCAAATCCTGAACCCTTGATTTTTTGGGCCTTGTAGGTGTATCCACCGACCCAACAAGCAGGATCTTGAGAACAGGTGGCTTGTGCTGCCAGCAGCTGCTGCTGTAACTCCTGTGAAGCAAAGCACGAAAGATATGGGAGATATGGGGGCTCGTCATTCTCCAACTACGGGAATCCCAATTACGGGCCAGTGGGCAAACGAGGGATTAAGTGGGCATCTCGTTTAGGCGTTCTATTGGAACGAACATCGCACTAGGTGTGGTGTGGTTGCTGGAAAAATAGTTTCACTAAGACGAGCACATAGTAGCTGCCCTTGCATTCGTTGCCTTCATGCTGGTGGGAATCAGAGATGGCCTGGTCAGGAGGGAACCTATTTGTCCTTTTCGAGTCTCAAACGCTTGCAGGACAAAGGCTGGGCCAGTGGCCACACCTATGCTGCCGCAAGCCTTAAAACCAAAAGAAGCAAGGCCGGCAATGTATCACCCATATATAACTCTACATATACCAATGTATATATATATATGTATATATAGACATATAAACACCCGAATTTGCCTCCCCGAATTGTCCTCGAATATATCCCCTATTAATAACTAACCAAGTTTGGAGCCTCAATCTGAATTGCAAGCTGCTGAAGATGGTTCCGGTCGCAGTCCTCCTGCAATGGCAAGGAGCGGTGGCTCAGAGGAGGGCCAAGAATTGAATAGCGAAAGACGAAAAAAGTCTAGGGTTTAGGGTTTAGTTTTCTGTTTTTTTTATGGGGCCACTTCTCCACTGTCCGAAGCTTAGCGAAGAGGGTTTAGGGTTTAGGGTTTAGGGCAACAACAGGAATAGCTGCAGTATCATGGTACTACTGAATATCAAGAATCAGGACAGCAGTGGCAGCAATCGGCATACGGGCAAGAAGAAAACTACGAATAACGGTAGTGCAGGGCACGTAGAAAATCCTGGTAGGGGTTATAGGGTATATAGTTTATATATTGGGATTATATAGGGATAAGGGAAAAGAAAATGGAAACTACTACAATGGGTTATACTGTTCTTGGAAGCTGGAGTTCGAAATCTGCAAGAGGAGCTGACATGGGCTTGCTTGGGAACATCTCACCCTACAGCCTGTGCCCTCAAGAGGGTCAAGACATAACCACCCTAAACCCTAAACCCTAAACCCTAAACCGTGTGACGCAATCTTTGTTACCAAAAGCCGGTGAAGGGACCACCTCCCCGCCCTGCAACCTCATCCTATAGCCCTTTCATCTCTTTGAACTCTGGGTCTATATTGGGGTCCCCTTATTTTGGGAAACTACCATATAGAAACCCTATGGTGTCAGAGTTTCTCATAATTCTTATGCACCCTGTAACTAATGCCCTTTCATCCTTTTGAACTCTGGTTTCGAAGTTTTTCAGAATTCTTATGTCTTGCGCACCCCAGAAGGACCCAAAGTTTGGAGAACCCCGCCTTTTTCGCCGAAGCCTCCGATGCTGGTTCGGCCTCCATGTCTTTGAAGCTTGAAGTACTTGCCTTGCACAGCCCTATACCCTCAAGACCCCATCAACCGAAGCCCTAAATCTTTCCCCACCCCCCAAAAAATACCTGAGGCTATCATGAATCTAGGGGCACAAATTCGGGAAAATTCTTTGCCCTAAAAATTGTGCCAAACGATACTGTCACCGAGCTGCTATCTCCGGGGGGGTGTCCAAGTACAGAGGCTCTTGGATCTCGTCTGTGAGCTCGATTGCTGCCTCGGAAGCATGCGGGCTGAAGTCAAACATCTAGCCAAGCATAAACATGATAATGGTACTAATGATATAAACTCATAATAACGGTAAAGAATAGGAATGACACTAACAATCAGGGTAAGAGACAATACACGACACCTTCCTGTGATGGAGCAGAACCGCATGGTCTGAGCTTGCCGCTGTCTCGCCAGCCCTCAGCTAAACGTCTCTCGCACGCATGCAAAGACTACCTTCAGGAATGAATCAAAGGTATCATGATCCTATATAATCCGCAAGAATGGCCTCTTTAATTTAACCACCAATGCCCCACTCAGCACCAGGCAGCAGATCTATACACAACCCCTCGCATTAGATCTGAGACTTCTCCGGCAAGGTTGTGCAAAGTTTGGCGCGTCTTTGGGAATCCTATAAACATAGGGAGCTGCATTTTAGTGGAGACCCCAAAAGACCCCAAAAGAGACACCAAAAGACCCAAAAAAAGAGACCCTAAACCCGAAACCCCAACCAACATTCTTGGACAATCCACCCTTCTGACTCAAGTTAGGCCCTGGCATGATTTGCTGCCAAGCTGCCCATGAAGCCTTTCTGACTCACATGGCCAGGGGGATCCTATGCAGACTACTATAGGTTTAGGGTTTAGGGTTTAGGTGTATGGTTTTTCTTCTATTTGGGTTATATAGGTATAATGAAAGAGGAAATGGAAACTACTAAGGATTATAAGGATTATATGGGGGGTCTGTTATATAAGGCATATATAGGGTAGATATTGGGGTTATATAGGGATAATGGAAAAGAACATGGAAACGGCTGTAGTACATTGAAGTTATAGTCCCCCTCAAGTAGATAGAATATGGCTTTGGGTATATTATACTAAGATGCCCATATACCCCATATTCTATCTACTCAAGGGGGACTATATATATGAAGACTTCCACTTTGATGCAAGATCAGCGCACGCTTTGCTGCAAATTGCAATTGCAGGACCTGTTTTGCAGGGGTTTAGGGTTTAGGGTACCCTAAACCCTAGACCCTAAACCCAGAAAAAACTGCAACTGTTGCCGAGAGTCGGAGGGTGTGAAGAATTGGCACAGGATGAGCTTCGGTGCCCAGAACAAACTGGTCCAGTGGCAGCGTCGCGTCATCCGAAAACAGCCTCACACTTTCACATACGATTAGGAAAGGACTCTGTGGAGCTTCGTGCAGCAGTGAAGGAAAAGTGTTAAAGCAGTCGAGGAGCAAGAAGAGGTATTTCAACGTCTCCTCAGAAAACAGCACTACCAACAAGAGCATGCTTGCGATGGATGTCTATCTCTCACAAGCCTCCACACTTGCTTACATAAACTCCCAGCAGCAGCGCTGAGCAAATGAGTATTTCCAAAAAACGGGGCCCCCTGATACACACCCCACAATGGCACTCTTCATTGTGTAGGCCCATGTTTCGAGAGCCTGCATAGTGCAGCAAAGATGCTGCTACGAAGAAGGATGGCATGTCGTCACGCATCTTCGATGGGTGGTTGACATTGTGTAAGCTGGCAAAGCCAAACCTTTGCTCAGGAGTACGTCAGGGTTCAGCGCTTGGTGTTCAGGCGCCACGCCTATCGCCTAAGACATCACCCCCAATACCCCCATACCCATTCATCTGATCATCTATCCGTGGAAGGCTTCATCTTCCTAATAGGCATTGCCGAGTAGATAGAATTTGTGGAATTTAGCGTTAGGCGTGATTATTAGTAATAGCTATTGCTGCTATTTGGGATTAAGAATGTGATCGTACCCCTTCTCTATCTCCATCTTGCCGTATTCCAATCGTTCGCACATTTTTGGATTTTCTTCTAGGTATGTCTCCATCACTGTCACAGAGAATCTCACTGTGCTTGATCAGTTCTGAACACTTCCTGATTTTTCTTTGGTTTCCTTGAATGAATTGTACTTCCAATACAAGTTCTTATCTGCATACACAGCGTTGAAATATGTCATTGATCTGTCCCTAGTTAGCTTAATCTCGTTAGAGTTCATTCAGATTTTTAGTGTATTAGTTCCTGCGACTGTTATGCTTCTTGCCTTTTTCTCTTGAGCTTGTTTCTGCAGTAGTGCTGATCATATCTCGAAATTCTTTGACATCTTCGTTTCACTTCTTAATCGGGCATTTCATGACTTCACCGCTTGCACACATAAATACACACTTAGAAAAAAGCTCTAAAGCTTCTACCGCGCTTGAACTATCTGCTGTATCTTCCTCCTCTCGCTCTCCTAAGCAATAAGCGCAGCTATTGGTAACTTATATACTGCGTTTCAGGGACCTTCCGGGGAAAGGACACCCAAAACATGTTGGCAATGACCGTTGTCCTTGGTTAGTGTTAGTGGATACAAGAAACGGCGTCTTCGATCGGTAGAAGGCAGACATCATTCGCTGGCCCCAATTTCTGTAGACTTGTCGTTTCGTCGTCCTGAGTTGAAAGCAAAGATATGCCAAGCAAGTCGGCATCATAGAGTCAGGCTTAAATGGTGGATCAAATGCAGATAAAGCTTGTGTATCTATATATACATATATCCCTTTATAGTCGTTTCCATTTTCTTTTCCATAATCCCTATCTAACCCCTATATT
>CAJNIZ010043088.1:34997-57066 GCA_905231905.1 Symbiodinium pilosum
GCTTAAGGTTTGGGGTTTAGGATTCAGGGTTTAGCGTTTAGGGCTTGGGGTTTAGGATTTAGGGTTTAGGGTTACTGTGTCCCAACTGCCCCGCAGGTGAGGACCAAAGACCAGAAGAATCTCTTCCTGGACCCTAAAAGTATGTAAAATAATGGCCTTCTGGGCTATCATTCAAGGTTTAGGGCTTTTGTTTTGCATACTTTTGGGGTTTAGGTCATCACTTCCTCAATCAACTTCCTAGCCATCACGGAGAAGCTTGCCGGAAGCACGTCTCAGGACGAAGGATGTTGTGCATTGACCCAAGATCATCCACCAAACCTAGGGCGTTGAATCGCGTAATCTCGGGTGCGAGGTCTGTGACCGTGCGCCAATACCTTGGAGGCTCATGAGCAGAGTAGGCTGACAAAGTAGGATAATGGGCACGCGGAAGGTCATGTATCAGAAGCAACCATACTCCCTGCATATCCCCATGTAGCCTCCGATGTCCAACACTTTAAACCTCCAACCCCAAGAGTCCAAGTACCCAAATCGTCAAACTTTTTGGGCACCTAAAGCCATATTTGGGCACTTGGACTCTCAGGGCTTACAGTAGGGCTTAGGGCGGGTAGTCAAACTTCCGCATGCGTTCCGCAGGACTCCGCTGCTGCCCCAGCAGCGTGTGGACACAGGTCTCGGCGAGCTTGTGGGCTAACAGCAGCTCGACCTGGCAAATAGGCAGGGTTTAGGGGTAGGTCAGATTTAGAATGTTAAGGTACCACGTACTCGTCAACAAGAAGGGGGGGGGCTGGTGAGAGAGAAGGGTACCCCTAAACCCTGTAGTCCCCCTTAAGTAGATAGAATTTTTGGGTGTATATGGGATCCTATTATAATATACCCAAAGCCCTATTCTATCTACTTAAGGGGGACTATAACCCTAAACCCTAAACCAACCCCAAATGTTCAAGCCTCATCCCTCTGGTTGCTCGGGCTTCGCTCATGAAAAACTTGAAGTGCCAGAGCTCCGGGAAGGAAGCACATCCTTCTTTGGCACAGGGTATAATCCTGCCTTAAGTAGATAGAATATGGCTCTGGGTATATTTTAACACAATCCCCATATATACCCCATATTCTATCTACTTAAGGGGGCTATATAGGAGTTGAGTTTAGGTTGTTCCGGGCTTATGCTTGTTTGGGGGGTTGTGTACGGGGAGGTGGTGTGTGTTTCACCTCACGCCTGCACACCGCACCCCCCAACTATTGCATAGATTTGTAGGGCACCCCCAGATAGTTTGTATGGCCCCTTGTGCTGCTTCATGCTTGTTGGGGGATGCTATAAACGCAAATCCTGAACCCTAAGCCTGAGGACCTAAATCCTAAACCAGAATCAACCCTGAACCCTAACAGTGGTTTCCATTTTCTTTCCATTATCCCTATATAATCCCCATATAACCCCAATATGTATACATATATATATATATATATCCCGAATATATACACCATAAATCCCTGACCCCTGACCTCCCATAGGCTCAGGAGGCCGACATTCCACCAAGGCTCAAATGGTCCATCTTCGGCACAGTTTGGCTCAGAGTGACTTCCTTGACAAACCTCACCAAACTAGGCTTAGGATTTAGGGTTAAGGGTTTAGGACTTAGGGTAGATATAACCCCAATATACTATATAGTAGTTTCCATTTTAGCCATTATCCCTATATACCCCCAACATAGGGCTTCGGGCTTTCAGTTGACAATGAGATGATTAGGGTGTCAATCCTCCTCTTGAGGCAGGTATGAGTGAGGCACTCCTCAGGTTCTTTGGCAGAAAAACTTGAACAAACCAGGGGCCTGGAACCGCAATTACCTCGAAGTAGCAAACAGTGCCAACATCCGAGATGATATGGGTGTTCCCCAAATTAGGGCTACCTTTTTGGGGGTCCGCATAATGAGGTTATAATATCTTGGGATCTATATTGGGGTCCCCCTATTCATGGAAACTACCATATGAGTGTTCTCAAACTCTGGCTCCTAGGAACCCCAGGAAGCCAGACATACTTTTGCGGGCTTTCTCTTCAAGATTTGCCCAGATAACGCCTTTGAGCCCCCTAAGTATATACTCTGTATACCTAATTACATGGACCCTCTGACCCCTATGCAAGTGTACCCAATACTGCCTTTGAGCCCTAAGCATATACTCCATATATCATGTCCCTGACCCTCTGGGATAGGATGGGTCGGACATACCCTAAACCTCAAAAGTCTGAACCCTATGTACCCCTATATAATCCCAGTTTCCAAAATAGCCAAGCCACAGCCATGGCGTTGGCCACTCACGCCAAGTTTCATACCAACCCCCGCGTGAGCCCGCAGAACCCCGGGGCACCTTGGCATCATCTCATATACCCTTTGGGTAACCCCAATGGGTTATATTGGCATAATGGAGAATAACACGGAAAGGGTTTGGGACCTTTATGTGGTTTTCCTAAAATTTGGGGTACCATTTGAAGGGTCCCCATAATCAGGATTAGAGTATATTGGGGTCCCCCTATTAAAGGAAACTGCCATACCAGCTAAAGTTTCAGCTCTTTCGGGCTTGCTCTAGCCTTGAATTTGGAGTTCTGGACAACCGCAGTTCTATTTTTGATTATCCCAATAGAACCCTAATATTACCCCAATGTATCCTACACCCTATACCCTAAACCCTATACCCTAAGAAGCTCCACCGCCGAGAGGCATCCTCCGTGTTTTGTCCCCAAGGACGCTTCCGCCGGGCTTTTGCCTCACATGCTTTCTTGCCAAGCATGCTTGTGCGGGTTGCGCATGGGTTCCCAGGTTTTAGGGTTTAGGATAACCCCATTATAGTAGTTTCCATTCTCTTTTCCATTAGTCCTGGGTATTCTGGCGCTTTGGGATTCGGGGTCCATGGCTTTGGATCCTCAGGGGTATGTGTCAATATGCCAGGGCTTAGGGATGTGTTAGGGGCCCAGAGCTTGATAGGGGATGTTTTGGGGATTTAAATAAGGCTTACAAGCTTAGGGCTTGAGGTTTCATGGGCTTTGTCGTTTTGGGGATGCTCCGGTACTGGAGGGTAAGCGCTAGGTTGGGGTTAAGATCCACAGTGAATCTCGCGGAAATAGCAGGGCTATAAACTTATCTTCCTCACAGTCAGCCTGACTCTGAGCCCGGCAAACTCCAACTCCGACACTCCAAAGCCAAAACCCGCAAAACCCTAAACCATACCAAGCCTCAACCTACGCCCTAAAAAGCTGAACCCAGTTGGCCTGAATCTGAGGCCTGCTACAGGTTGCAGCTCATTAGGAGATCTCCCTTAAGCCTCCCCAAGGTCCCATATAGTCTACCAAGTTTATGCACTATAGTCTATCCTAATCTTCCCTTAAATAACCCCTATAATACTTCCCCTGGAATACCCCCTTAATACACCCAAAAAAGTCCCCTGTATAATTTCATATATAACCCCGTTTAAGGAGTTCAGATTATAGCTCATATGGAAATCCATTTCAAGAGAGAGTTTGGGACTTCATCCCAGGCAAGGCTCAGATGCCCTGGGATCAATTTCCACAAGGAGGTCTGGGAGCTTGCTCCTGTCACCCACTTGCTGATAAGTACAATAATAAGGATAATCTAGTTTATAGGGATAATATCGGGATTTTGTAGTTATATAGGGCTTATACAGGGATTATGGGTTAGTTGGGAGTGGAAAAGAACGGGAACTGCTAGCCTCATGCGTATAGGCAAGGTCATTCTAAAACATCGCAGCTAAATCTTCTTTGTCTCCCAGCTAGAACTTCTTCTTTTCGCTAAACTTATGAACTTGCTTTCTTGAAGCAGCCAGCAGATGTCCTGAAGGCGTTCCAAAGCGTACCAGCCAAGGGGTCCTCAACTATACAGGGTGGACGGAATGTGTGCACATGTATGGTGGGTGGTGCCGGAATGCGATGTAGCAGTCCCAAGAAGCAGGGCCACGCCCCAAACCTAGGTGATATCCCCATTAAATCCCTGCATACCCCTCTATAAACTGTAGCAGGCATAAAGAGCCAAGTGTCTGCCTCTTTCCCAGAGAAGACGCTGTCCTTCAGGGCTCGGGCTTTACGTTCGTGCATTGCAGACACTTCGCATGGTGTTGTCAAACCGGGTAATACTGACTTGCGAAGCCCACTAACATACTATAATATACTATATCCTACTACACTATACTATCATATACTATAACATACTATATTTTACTACAATATACTATAACATACTATATTTTACTACAATATACTATAATACAGTATATTTAGAAACTGCTTGGGGTCTAAGATATATGGCCTCGGCTCCAAAGGGTTAGGGCTCGGGGTTCCTTCAGAAGGTACTCGTAGAAGGAGTCGCCGCGGCTTCCCAGTGAAATCCGATTCTCAGGGGATGCGAAGGCTGTGCCATCTGTCTTCCTGATTTGGGGTTTAGGGGTTTAGGGTTCAGGGGTTTAGGGTTTTGGGGGCTTAGGGTTCAGAAGTTTAGGGTTTGGGGTTTAGGGGTTTTGGGCTTAGGGATCCCCAAGCAGGTAGGTTTCAGCTCGGGCTAGGTGTTGAACATGGAGGTTCCCCTTGCATGGAATTCATATTGCATGTTTCTGGGCTCCGGATTGGCTAATGGGTATTTCCAAACACCCTTAAGGCCCCTCTGCCAAAAAGTCGCCAAATCCTCCCTCAAGTTCTCAGTTTAATCTAAGGTAGTCAAGGTACAGCAAGATGGCGCCCAAGCCGAAGTTCTCAAGATTCAGCGAACCTGGGGTGCCAGGACGGGGATCTTTCGAGGGTTTGAGATTTTGTGTGTCAGGCTCTTCTTTGAAGAAGTGTGCAGGGAGCCTAAATAAACATCAAAGGTATGCAAGAACAGACACTTCCCCGGTCTGTTCGAAGCTAGGAGCTGTTTAGGGTGCGGAGCACCCGATCCTGTGCTCGCGCATAGGAACCTCAGCTGCCCATGAGGCGGATTCCCAGATTGAAGGGTTCAGAGTTTAGAGCTTAAGGTCTAGGGTTTAAGGTTTAGGGTTAAGGGTAATGGGAGGCAAACAGGAGCTATATTTTCTCACAGCTATCCACTTGGCACTTGTCAGTCCTGAACCAGCAAAGCGAGCGGCAGTTGCCTGTAACTGCTGTCAAGTACTTCCATTCCTCAGCTGCGTGGAGGTCCCTGCAACCCAGACCCCTGGGAAGATCTAGAAAGTAGAACCCCCAATATGGTACCCTGTACAAGAACTGGGTAACTTCTAGAATCCCTTGAGGGGATTCTACTTTGTGGATCCGCACCGGGGTCTGGCAAGGAGCTTGCATGTTGTGTCCTGCTCTTAATGACTCAATCTTTGCCCTTCGACGAAGACGTTGGGCTCTCCAAATGAGGGTTCGCCTACACAATGATATCCTGGCTATCGGGGTCCCTTCTTGAGGGACTTCCTACCGACTGCAAAAAGATACCAGCATAGCCCGATATCTACTTGCTCTATAACAGAAATCCGCCAAGGGGCAGGAATCCCTAAACGCTAAGCCTTAATTCCTATAGTCCTAAACCCCAAATCCAATTCTCTAGCCTCAAACCCTAAGCAGCCCGCGCCGAAACCCCAAGCCCTCAATAGTGCTGGAAGGGCTCCATTGGGACATAGGCTTCAGCAAGGGAGACATATCCTGCCAAATTCTTGGTTTCCTGAGCAGACATGAGGGCTTGGGTTTCAGAGCTGGGGTCTTTTGCGGGGTCAAGATGGCAAAGGTCTTTTAAACATTTTAGAACGAATATACAAAGTATATGAGCTAGAGTCTAAACTCCTAGTATCCCCCTTAAGAACCCCTGTAGTAGTCCCCTATATAACCCCCTTTAAGGAGTTTAGACTATGGCTCATTTGGTAGGAGATATCTGCAGCACAGCATTCTAGACCTTAGGCTGGAGGAGTGTTAGGGGATAGGTCTGGAAAGCGCCTGAAAATCACAATCCTACAGCGAGTAGGATCCCGCAGGTCCGCTGGGGTATTTTGGGGTATAAGAAGGGGACCTTACCTTCGAGAAGCACTGATCTTGCAAGGACCCCTGATGCTGAGCACCCGGAGCTAGATGATATAGTTTCCCAAGATTGGGGACCCCAACTTAGACCCCCAATATACTACTACAATTCTTAGGACCCCAAAAAGGCACCTGCCCTCAGTCCAAGTGACTCCGGTCTTCAGATTCACGTCTGAGGATGGTAAGCCTGCGGCATGTGGAGATTTTCTTGGGTAACATGGGGGGGCTCCCTGGTCCCTCCTCAGAAGTGCATGGATAATGGAAAAGAAAATGGAAACGACTATATTATATAGGGATTAGACGGGGGTGATATAGGGATAATGGAAAAGAAAATGGAAACTACTATATTATATAGGGATTATATGGATTATAAAGCTGGTTTTGAAACCCAGATGCTCCGAACAAGATTTTGACATGGGAGCAAATTCCTAGGCCCCGCGCTTGCCGGACTTCCCTCCGCGTCGCTCCTGGGATGTTGCAACTGTTGCAACTTAAATCACTCATCTGACAGGGTCCAGCAAAGTTCCGATGCAGTTTTGAATGGCAGGTGTCCTATCTTTTCCGAAAGATATCCTGAACCTGAAGCCTAAACCCCAAATCTTCCTGAACCCTAAACCAGGTCTACTGATCTTCAGCAAACCTCATAATTCCAGGAAAGGAGTCCCAAGGACCGAATCCAGCGCATCCTTTGGCAAACCCACCTGCAGCTCCAAGGCTTGTTCAGGGTCATGGAACGTGCATGGTTTAATGTGCAGGACTTCAAGACTTAAAGGATGTTTTATAGCAAGTTTACGGCTTTGGGGATAGGAAGCTGCAAGTAGGCTGTAATCTGCTAACCACATAAGTGTAAGCAAAGCTATGCCTATGAAACCAAGTATGGATGAGAGAGCCATAGCTTCATTGAGCCCAGTGGCATGAGAAGACTTACTGGTTCTTCGTATTCTTCGTCGGGATTGACAGAATATGACCCCTATATAATCCCTTTGTAGCATATTCCAATCTTTCCAAGCCCCAGTGTAAGAAGATTGCTAACAACAATAGGGCGCACAGGACCACTGCTCATGATACGTGCTGTAGGGCTCCTGGACGTGGTTGCTGGCCAACATTAAAACAAGTGTCACAGGAACCCTCTAAATTCTAGACATTGTTGGGATGTCCCCTTTACAACGATAACCTTTCCCAGATCGACCCTGCAACGTTTTTGTAC
The DNA here is from genome assembly GCA_905231905.1 of Symbiodinium pilosum. NCBI lineage: Eukaryota > Dinophyceae > Suessiales > Symbiodiniaceae > Symbiodinium > Symbiodinium pilosum. The sequence goes on from CAJNIZ010043088.1 coordinate 42,233, forward strand.
TTCGTACAGAAATCCATCTAAGCTCTGCAAGTGGATCTGCCCCCCTCCCTAAACCCTAAACCCTAAACCCTAATCCCTAAACCCCAAACCCCAATCCTTAAACCCTAATCCCGAAACTCTAAACCGTATATCTTCGCCCACCTGCTTCAGAAGATTCTTCAAGTCGCCACCCCAAGCAGCTGACTTTGACGGATCCGCCTTCACCCCTGTGTCACCTGGCCAAAAAGGCTGTTTTATGAAACACGGAGTATACAGAGCCGATGCAGCCCTTGCTTTAAGGTTTAAGCAATCTAGCAATATTTCATGATCGGATCGGAGATTTTCTCTACACGGGGGCCCTAAGGCATTCTAGGCATGGCTGGGGATTACACGGAGATGCTAGGGTGTCAGAATCCTGTTGACCAAGTCTCATCTGTTCTTTGACTTTTAAAGCTGTGCCCAGACCTCTGACACTGATTATTTCTGATGATAATCACGGTCGCTATTAGTACGATTATCATTATCGGTATTCTTGATACCATTATTATCCATTCTTCTTGCAGCCGAGCAACGGGGGAAAGCCTTGATCCTCAGACCGCCAGCTCAAAGAGATCACCACAGGGGATGGCGTTTCCACCAAACCAGCTGGGTTTAGAGTTTAGGTTTTCGAACCGTTTAGGGTGGGATGGTTATGGGTTGCTTGGACTAGTGATTGCAATTCGTCAACACAGCGATCCATTCCCCACAGAGCTCATGACACCCTAGTGCCGGAGCTTTACGTCTTCAACCGTGATCTTACGAACCCTTTTAGATAACCCCCTATATTCCCTATAATGGTACCTTTATTCACTCCCCCACCACCCCCTAAGCAGCAATAGGAAAATCCAAAAAAACCCTCAACCCCCAAATTACCGGGACTTTTGAGGCAAGCATCAGGCGATCTCCCAGGTCCACGGCTTTCACTAGCAAGCCGCGTCTGCCGCTTAACCTCGCCAATTTTAGGGCATAGGGGTTTAGGGGGTTTAGGGGTGGTGGGTTTAGGGGTTCAAGGTTTTTTTTTAGGGTTTAGGGTTTAGGGTTTAGGGGTTTGGGGTGGAAGACTTTGAGGTCAAGCCACATGTAAAGGACTGCACAGAAGTCTCCTTTGCCCTAAGCTCTAAATAACAGTTTCCACCTCATTTTCCATTTGCTTTCCCACTTGATTCTCCATTATTGGTGGGAATCTTCCTCTACAATCCCTATATAACCCCCAATACATAATATTCAATCCCATGTAGCCCCTGTATTTGTAATTGTGTCAAACCCAGGTTCTTTGTTTCTTCCTTACAGGACTTGGTGCAGAGGCCCTGGCTTGGGAATTGCCATGGCCCAAATAATTAGAATGATCAAGAATCAAATGATGGAAAAGAAAATGGATAATGACATGGAAGCTACTGTTGTATAGGAATATGTGGGGATATATAAGGGCATGACAAAGAACATGGAAACTACTGTTTAGGGCATAGTGATGTATGGGGTAGAGGTCCTCATTGGACGGTTCAGGCGGGTAGCGCGAAGGCAGAGAGAAGCCCGCCCAAGTGGCGAATGGTGGTTTCAAAGAGATTGACGTTCAAGTCTTTTGCAAAACCTTAGATGTGTCAGATTTGGCCAACAGGGTGGAATCGCTCAGCTGTACGTATTCGCATGAATAGCAACAGAGCAACAGAAATATGACCACAACAATTAGGAAAGCTAGGAAGAACCATGTGAGCAGCAACGAGCGCAGGTTGTAATACACTCCGCCTAATGAAGCCCCCCAATATGACACCTACAACCGTATTACACTTGTTTTTGTTGTGGGGGTGTCATTTTTGTATTGGGGGGCGGGAAGTGATTACGTCTCAAGATGATGGAATTCATGGCATGGGGATCCAAGCGTTTAGGGTGCTCAAAACCTGTACCTGTGAAATTACTGCAAGGATCCGTGTCTTCATGAACTGCTATCATAATACCTCTTTAGTTTAGCCCTAAGTGAATGCAATGAAGGCAGGAGAGGGGTACCAGCTAGAGAACGTATGATAATAGCAAATACTTGCATGGCAGCAGCTCAATGAAGACTCCACCCAATCGGCTGCACGGTCAAACTCCTGTTGACCAAAGCGAAGCTTTCCGAAACTGCAAGTACAAGACATCAAAGAAGTGGTGGTAGTGGTACTTGTAGTGGTAGTAGCAGGAATAATAATAGAAATAAACAGAATAATACTAGCAGTAGCAGGAGCAGGGAGAAGGTACTAATCCCATTCCTGCAGCGACCGCGTTCCAAGCTGCTTGCTTGGGAACGGGGCTGCGCTTTGATACTGTGCAAACCTTGAGAGCGACAAGAACCTGTAAAAGGCGTCATTGGGCGTATAGCAAAGTCTACGTAGTGCTATCATCCATTGTTGGGGGTTGGGGGTTGGGGTGTCTTTGGGCAGTTTCTCGAAGTGACATCTGTAGAATCCTTGATGGGGACCGCCCCATACCCCGTTTGGAATCCTCAATCCGTTTTAGTAGTCACCAAGAAAACCCCAAAACCCTTAAACCCCACACCCTGAAACCCAAAACCACCAAACCCTAAAACCCTACACTCTATGAACACCTCCTAACCCCCCGAAACCCTAAACCCCTTACTACAGGGGCCTAAATAACTACCAGAAGTATTTTGAGGTCCATGTGAGGTACCATAGACCAAATTAAGTATAGAAGGAATATGGAACCATAGTAGCGGTAACTATCCCGTGGCCCTAAACCCGAAACCCTAAGAAATATGGAACCATGATCTTGGTAATTACCTAGGCCCCTATCGTAAACCCAAACCCCCTAAACCCTCGGGGCATGTTTCGGTTTGCGAGCCTCTCTGAATCCCATCAGCCACAGCGTATCCAGCGCATCCACCAAGGTTTGGCCAAGACCTGACGGCTTCTCAAGATTTGGGGTTTATGGTTTAGGAGTTCCCAAATTAGGGTTTAGGGATTTATGGGGGTTCCCAAAAGGCACCCCTAAGGGCCCGAAGAATAAGGATTCTAGTATATTGGGTTCGATATTTTTGGGGTTCCCCTAAAGCACCCCTGCGGGTCCGAAAAATAAGGATTCTAGTATATTGGGTTCGATATTTTTTGGGGTTCCCCTATCTATGTAGGGAAACTATCATTTGGTTCAGGGTTTAAGGTTTCTTCTCAACGCCTTGGAATACCTTTCAGGGTTTAGGGTGTATCATCTCCCAGAAATAGAGTCCTCGGTAAGAAGAAGCCCCCCCCAACCTAAAAGCCACAGAACAAAAAAGATGAGAAACGACAAGCGCAAAACCGCCCGCCTCCCCAGTTATCCCGGCCAACGCCAGACACCGGCCTGATCAGGATGAAAACACAACAGTTTGACTATCCAACGCCTTGCTTCACCAAAAATTCAACAAAACAAAGGCACATGAGCCTGAATTTGTAGTATATCCCTTTATAGGTCCCCCCCAAAACCCTACACCCAACCTAAATTTTGTCCGTCGCGCATATAGGAGCTATAGTGGGATTTAGGGTTTAGGGATTAGGCTGATTCATAAGCTCTTGGGATTGCACCGAAAACCCAGGCAGCAAAGCAGCATCGCACATGCCACCCAACGAGCCTAGTTGCCGATGTCATGGGTTAGTGCGCCTCAGCCTCTATGTAATACGAGATTCCCGTAATGGTGGTTATACGCTGATGTATGTATAACACACACATCCCAGGAATAGGAACCAGAGAACTCGGGGTGTTCTAGGGTTAGTTACACACTTCCAACTGTCGCCTGAGCTCGTCCTTTGCGAAAGCACGCTGTTCATAATTTTGCCAAACGTGGCGCATCATCGATAAGGCCTCCAGCTGCTGGTGGTTGGTCGGAAATGGGAAGATAAGTGCCATTGCTGTATTGAGTATGCTGAGGTCTTAAGTAGGGATCCATAGTTCCTTGATTCCCTACTAGTCATCGGTATGCAAGCTCATAGCATCTAGAAAGCCTGCCTGCCAACATACCCTCCAAATGGCATTTCTCCAGCCCTCCTTATGAGGCCATTTTATGTCTGTGGTCCCCAAAAAGACGCCTGTTCTGCATAACATCCACAGATGATACCTGAGCAGAAGGACCTGGACCTGCATTTGGGGGAAGACTCCAACACTCAAGCTATACCTTCCAACCCTAAGTGACAAATAAAACCCTAGCCTGAACCCCCTGAATAAAAGCTTCATGTCGAATGTAGTTTCCGTGTTCTTTTCCATTTTCTTTCCCATTACTGCATCCCTAGATCATCCCTATATGATACCCCTGTGTTCCCATATTCCCTACTAACCCCTGGACTTTAGAACCCTGAACAACCCTGAGCCTGTCGTTGGGCCAGAAAGGCTTCTTCGGCCAAGTAAACCTTCCCCAACCTGTCACAAAGAAAGGAAGGGTTAGGTTTTAGGGTTTAGGGCTGCCCAGGATCTTGGTGGGCTATGAACCAAGGCTATATAAGGCTTAAGGCCAACAGGGTTTAAGAGGGGGGGGCTACTATACTAAGGGAGAATTCTGAATAATGGGTCACTCCAATTTGTTCTCCTCTGCTAGGCAAGCAACTGGTGGAGACGCGCATAGCCCGTCCCTGCTCGTTTCTTGCCTCAGCATTGAACGTCACAAGCTGAAGGATAATTATTCCAAGGGGGGGGCGCTTTTGCCAGAATTAAACATTCTTTTTCAGTGTCCATGCAGCCAGGATCATCATGTTTTTGAGTATGTCGAGTATATCAACCCTAGAATAAGGGCTTTCTCATCTGGGGTGTATCAGGGGTACCCCTATTTTTCAAAATCTGCAACTGGTTTCTGCACCATGGACTGAGGCGGAGACCACGGCACCTTAGTTGCAGTCATTGTCTTCGCATTTATGTTTATGCAGAGGAGAGGGACATGGGAGGATGGGGGATTAAATCAATGCCCCTCAAGAAGAGCCCTTACGCCCCCTTGCCTCCATGAAGCTACGTACTGCCAAGCAGCTGCACTGCACGGGAGAACTGTGGGCAGAAACCGCATGACAAGTCAGCGAGCGCGTCCAGCTGAGACAAGGAGAAGGACGCGAGCCTGAGGGATATTGAAATTGTTAGGGAGGGGGGTTATATAGGGATAATGGAAAAGAAAATGGAAACTACTACAGTATAGGGTTATTTTGGGTGTAGGGGTTTAGGGTTATAGGGTTATAGGGTTTAGGGTTATGGGAATAGAATTTTCCCCCTACATGGAGTTGCAATGACTGCACTGGAATGCAGCCCAGGGCACGTCTGCGCATCCCACATCTCGCCAAGCGCTGAGGTGCTTTGCCGTCTCCACGATGGGCGTGCGCCCTGCGCGTTATGCATGGTGACTTAGTAGGCTCCGTATTTATGGCCTGCCCACAAGGACAGCAACACATGCTATCCAATGCTTTGTGGGGCCCTGGTTACACTCTCAACAAACACCTAACGACCACCTACCTAGTATGAAAATTGAACATGTGACTGTGTCAAACCCACAACTAGCCTGGACGCAGTCGTGTGACTGGCGTTGCCTCTTTTGTGCAGACGGGGCAATCCTGCCACCACAAGTCAGCTTTGGCTTTGCTTCGCTATGTTTAGCCAGAAACTATTACAATATCGGGGACTAAATAAGGACCACTATATACGGATCCATTCCTTCATTCCTTGCTAACCAGAGGTAAGTTTGGGCAAAAGCACTGCCCAAAAGTAGGCTCTCCCTCAAAGAACATACCTTCCTGCTAGAGGATGGGTTTGCCAGCGCCAGCAGGAAACCGACGGGGACAATGCCGTGCATGTCCCTGGCGAGTCAGGGAAGATGCTCCGAACACGTTCACGTGGGAGGCTTTTGGCAACGGGGCCAGCTTAGATGATTGGTTGAAACCCAATTGGCATGTCCAATGTCGAAACTTGCTGATGTCACAAATGGTGGCATATATGCAGGTTGTACTCATATAATGAAAAATCAAATGGAGAAGAAGATGGAAAATGACATGAAGGCTGGGATAGCAGAGGGTTTATAGGGGGTGATACTTAAAGGCTTCAAGGTTTGTGAAAGGCACCCTGAGAGGGGACTTACTCGAAATTGCCATTTTATAGGGCTGCCACGTCTGGGGCTCCATTTTAAAGCGCCGCATTCTTGAGAAACTCAGAATAATAATAGTAATAATAATAATAATAAAAATACTGGAAGACCAATTTATGGTACTAATAGAAATATTTCTAATCATTATCGTAACTAATAACATCATAGTACAAATCCACAACGAAGAAACAACAATCGCGAGCTGATGCAACCGAGTCTCGCATTAGACTCGCAGGAGTTGACTGCGCCGCATGCAGCATGAAGGAGCGAGGCGCTCAAGCCGGCTTAGTGTTTGCGGGCAGTGTGTGTTCGAAAGTTTGCGTCTAAAGCTTCTAGGCTTTCCTGTCAAATACCCTTCCCGGAGGTGGTGGGGTGTTGTTCATTCAGGAGGGAAAGTATTGGTAGCTTCCATGTTTTCTCCCTTCCTCATTCCCCTTAGCATGAATAAGTTGAGTTGTGCTATGCCTTTACCAGCAATACGAGCTTCGAGTGGCTGACTGCTCAACAACTTCCTGGCGCCACGGCTTAGAGGTATAGGGCCTAAGGGCTTGAGCTTAGGAAAGCCTGCAGGGTTTATTTGGGTGTAGGCCGCAGGGGCTCTAATGTTTGGAGATATGATCTAGCGTCTAAATTCCTAGTATCCCCCTTAAGAACGCCTATAGTAGTCCCCTATAAAACCCCCTTTTCAAGGAGTTTTGGCTATAGCTCATATGATGTGAGTTATGTTTTTTGGGCTGCAAGATGTAAGTGGCAGGCTACTGAACCAATAGCATCAAGACGGACAACAGCTCCAGAATGACCACGAGCCGCGGACTTGCTGCGCAGCAAAACCATCCCTGGAGCTAGCCAGGTGGAAGATTCACAAACCCAAGGGTTTAGGGATTAGGGTTTATGGATTAGGGTTTAGGGTTTAGGGATTAGGGTTTAGGGATTAAGGTTTAGGGCTTGGGATGAGCATCTTATGAATCTTCGGAGGCTATGGACAAGCACCCAAACGTATGCCTCCGTAAGTGCTAAAGCCAAGAGCATGAGTGGCAATCACAGAAACCATGTGTGCTACAGACGTAAACCCTTAACCCACTCTGGTTGGTGGTCTCCTGCTCTCTTCCCCATCATCTCCGACTGGTCCTGATGTAAGCACTTCCTCCTAACATCGCGCACTCTAAGCCCCCCAGCCTGCAGGAAGCACATCCTCCAATCAATGCACTTTTGCCGGGCACCGTGTTCCGCTCTGTTCGATCTGGGTTGCCCTTTTAGCATCTTGTTGTGTTTTGTGCCTCAGTAGCACCTCTGTAGATCATGAGAGCCCAAAGGATAACCCAGAAATGCGCTGGCTAGCCAGTCTTTGGCCACAGCTCTTGTAGCGGCGCGTGAGACAACCAGTTGTCAGGCGGACAGAACTGCAGATCTTACATTGTGTATGTCTGAAGAAACACGGGTTCTCATAGATTCTAAGCAAAGACTCCAAAAAAGATAAGCCTATGGTCCTTCGGACCCGGACGCAGGAGATCCATAACATTGAGACTTCTTGGCGGTCACCAATCCGGAAACCTTAAACTTCTTAACCTCAAGCAGTCTGCATCTTAACCCCTAAGCCCTCCATTCTGTTGAAATTCTCGGCTCTAGCCCGCTTGCGAGAAAGGACCATTGGGAATGTCAGCTCTTTGTCTGATCTCATCCAAAGTCCAATCTTTCAGAAGAGCTCCATCTCTGAAAACCTCCACCAGCAAGTCCTGAACTTTTGGGAGATTGCCTCTACTTTTCCCAGCACAGGCCCACTGTATAATACTTGTCCCTACATCCGTTTCGCTTAGCTTGGGGGCAGTAATCCCGAAGCCCTACACCCTAAGTCGAACAAACTCCCATGTGGTGGCTTCTAGCATCTGCGCCATTTTCCTCCCCACGATGAGGATGCCCTGTGGTTTGGTTCTTTATGGGGCGATATAACACGTATAGAGAGTGTTCATACACGTATATGCCACTTTATAACCACAGTTTCCATTCATATTCTTTTTCCTTGAAGTAATATTGTGTTTTCAGGTGGCGCCAGTCATGGCCGGGGGTCATTCCGGTATATTCCAGCTCTCATTGTGCAGGCTCCCCAACAAAAAGGCCCCCCCAAGTCTTGGAACCCTACGCTCCATAGTTCCCTCATAGAACCCCTATAGCTTTAACCCCAATATGACCCCAAACTAAGCCCTATATAATCCCTATAGCTTCCATTTTCTTTTCCAATTTCCCAATATTAAAAACGCCAATTTACATCCCTATAAGCACCAGTTTCATTTCATTTTCCATTTTCTTTTCCATTTGATTCTCCATTATAGGAGCCCTTATAACCCTATAGAATCCCAATATACTAAGGGGCTCCATGGGCATGCTACGTAGCTCGGGTCCTTGGCCAGATCGCCCCTTCCGCTGGCCACGGTGACATACTCTCCGTTGGCCGTGTAATGAAGGAATCCTCCGATGTTAGTGTTCTTTTCGGTTTATATGAGCTACAGTCTAAACTCCTAGTACCCCCCTTAGTAACCCCTATAGTATAATCTCCTATAAGCCCCGTTTAAGCAGTGTAGACTATAGCTCATGTAGCCTGTCTCTTCTTAGACTTTGAACCAGGCTTTCCAAATTCTCCTCCTGAAGAGGCCTACAGTCCCCCTTAAGTAGATAGAATATGGCTTTGGGTATATTTTAATAAGATCCCCATATACCCCATATTCTATCTACTTAAGGGGGACTATGCACTCAAGCCCAAGCTGTCCTTGACCTCCGGGTGCTCCATTTTCGTCCTGCCGCGGCTTGTACTTGTCCTGGCCACAAACTAGTGGCGTGTAGGGTTTGGAACCCCCTTTGAAAAACAGTAGTATATAGAGTCCTTATGCAACCAATTAGGGAAAATATTTAAGTATCCCAAAGGCCAACCCAGTATTGTTCCCCACGAAGCACTGCGGAGACCAGAGTAGCCAGAGTAGCCTTCTTGGTTTTCGGTGCGAGAGAATCGAGAGTAGCGCAGCAGGCGGCATCATCACGGCGAGGGTTGGTTTGAAAATGGTCTATTACCCCTAAACCACCCCTATGATCATAAGCCGTATATAACCCTCATGTCATGTAAGAAACCCTACATAATATCCCCCTTCCCTAAACCCCTCTAGAGAGATCAGGGGCAAAGCAACAACAAGGGCGCCTTATGCAATTCATGGGTCGCTAAAGCACTTTTGCCATGCAAAGTCCGCGATGCTGATGATATCCAAGAGCTTCTCCACCCTACATACTGGAACCTAGACAAGCTCAACTAAACCGAAACAACCCTAGACTCCAAACACTATAATCCCTGAATAACCAAAGATACTAAGTCCTAAACAACCCTGGACCTCGAATCCTAAACCCTACCAATTATGTTTGGGCTGTATGATTTCACCCTTAACTGCCAGATATTTTGATGTCCCCCTTAACATTCCTAGCTTTCAGCTCATGTCATGTGATTCTCCGTTTTCTTCTCTTCCCCACTAGCATATAAGAAGTACCCCCCATCCCTACATACACATGACATTTGGGCAAGAAAAATGACCCTGAAACTCCACGTAAGCCCCAACAAAGCACCTCTTCAGCACCTGCAGTGTCTGCTGCCCGCTGTACCTGGATCCACAAAGTTAGGGGCTTTGCTCAGCAAACAATAGGAAAACCAAGCCAAACCTATGATAAGTCCCCCCCAAAGTAGATAGAACATGGCTTTGAGTATAGTACAATATGACCCCATTTACCCTATATTCTATCTGCTCAAGGGGGCTATAAACCCAAGGAATCCGCCCTACACGCCCCAAACCCGAATCAAAAAATCCTCCGAATCCCAAAGCCCAACAGCTACCCTAGAGTACCCTGTAGAACCCAGTTTCCATTTGAGGTAATTATATCTATTTACCCCTGTCGGTTGATCCCTGAACCCTTACAGTCCCAGGTACCGTCAGGCGCCCCTTCTTGGACGCCTTGCCCTTGTCAGTGATGGGGTCCTTGAGTGGCAGTTGAAAATATCTTGGAGCAAGCAGCTGCCTTGGGCCAAAGCAGCACGAAGCTATATGCAGCATAGCAGTGGAGGGCTTTGCGTTGCATGCACTCAATGTTAACTCTGTTTAGATAGGGCCCTCAGGATATGTGACCCGCAAACTTAAGCTCCTTGAAGACCTCACGGGCAACGCCGTTCACGGTGATCTCCGAGCATTTGAACGCACACCTCATAGGCGGTTCAAGGAATATCGTGTTTCAGAACCCTACAACTACGCACATCCTACTTCTCTAGCGTATGTTTAGTCACCCACTCCCCTAGCCCACTCTCCAACCCCTAAGCGCCACTAAGACACTTGAAGGTGTCTCGGTTAAGCCTCTGAAGCAAAGCACCGCCGCTCCCAAAAACCATGTTGTCTGCCGCGAAACCTGGGTGAAAGGGGCTCGCTTTCAAAACTGGGGTACCCTACAGGTCCACTTAAAGGAGTTATCAGAAAATGTGGAGCTTGGGGACGTTGGTTGAAGAACTAGGATTGATGTTGGGCCTATGTTACGGGAGGGGCCCACCGTTGTTTTCAGAAGCCTTCCAGTTTTCTCTCACAGGGTCTCACGTTCCTTGCAAGCGTGAGAAATGTATGTAACCCGAAAACTATAGAGATTATTGCGAGGGCCGGCATCCATGAGACTGAACCCTAAAATGTCCCACCTGCATCCTTCAGGGCGCCAAGGATTTTCGGAATGGACTCGTAGTCCACGCCATCGCCTCCGGCTGTTCAGGAGGTTCATGACCGCTTGGATGCGGGGTGCTGCCAAGTTTTTTAAGGACTCTCCAGGGAGCCAGCAGAGAGATAGGGCTCTGTGTACATGCGAACGGGCTGAGGACACCCGCCCGTAGGGTTGGCACTGGCATATGATTGACGTACTGTTCACTGACTTACAACTGCCCATAAGCTACGAAGCATGTGTTAGCGAACCACAACGCAGCACGAAAGCGTGCACTTCATTGCTTCTGGTGCTTGCAGTATCGGCAAGGACCGGAACCGCACCGCAAAAACCGTCCACTCACAAAAGCAAGCTGTGGGAAACTTGGTTACAGTGCACAGCCGTACTGGAGGAGGATACAACACGAGACGAGCCAGTTTAGCACCCCCAGATGTCATGAGCAGAAAGGTATGACACCTGCATGACATGTTTCTGCCCCGAGCCTTGAATGACACGCAAGTAGGCCGGCAGCAGCTCGTGACCTGGACTTTCTTGGACTTGCTTCGAGAGCTTACTCTGTGATTAGAAAGCACTCACAGGTTTTTAAGGTTAGAGGGGCTTCTTCTTACAGCCTTAGCACGGATCCTGTTATTTTAATGACTAACTGGACCCCAAATGCCCGCCTGTCTTTGTGACGACCACATCCTCCTTGAATTGCTCGCAGAGGATTGACACAATTTGCACACATGTGTCCTTACTGGTGCTTTTTAAAGCCAACAGTAAAACCTACAGGGCAACTACCCGAGCTCTAAACTCCACTACCCCGCTCAAAGCCCGAAATCTAATATTACTTGTAGCTCCCGCCACCCCTGGCCCCAAACCCAAACCCAAAACACTAATCTGAAAGCACCAGAAAGTATCGCTGGGATCTCCGCTGTCAGGCCGCACGACCAGTCGGCCCCAACTATCTCCCGAGATCCGGCCTTTGATCAAGTCCTCAAAAGACAGGCTAAACAAAGGAAGAAATAAGTTAAGGTTTTAAACGAGTTCGGGCGTTGAAAGGTCAGGGCAATCAACTTGAGGCATTTGTTAACGAACAGTCTACATTGTACTAAATGCACGTGCAGCCTATGGCGATGGCTACTCATTTCCAGCCTTACACGAACGAAAACCGTAGTACTAGCGACAACGGTATATATAAGAGACTAGGACTGGCAGCGATATAGCGAGATTGCATTTGAAACGTGCTCCACGGAGCAGGTCCTTGAGGCTTGAGCCCCAGTAGTCCCGACAAGCCTTGAAGACGTCGAAGGAATCACCTGCAATATATACTGGGGGAATTGCCTTCAAACTATAATGGAATTTATGGATGTTCACATAGTTACGGCATTGTGGGATCAAATCATAATGGCATTTATGGCTGTTCACAAAGTTATGGCATTTAGGATCATGCCTTCTTTGGCTTTTCACCTAGACCATACTGGACCACAAATCCTCGCAGTTGCCTAGACCATACTGGACCATAAATCCTCGCAGCTGCGCAGGGGCGCTAGCGTGTTACGTTAGGACTGCTGCTTACCGACCAACCTAACCCCCAAAACCTGAACCAGCCTGGCAGGTTTATTCTCTTCATGGGGCCGGTTTCAGATTCGGAGACATAAGACCAACTAAACCCTGCACCTTCCCAAGACTAAACTTTACCAAATCCGCATCCTAGTCACTGACGCACGCCACGAGCCCTTGAGGGTATTGCACCAGCATGTTCTTCATGGCATCCACCTACAGGGTTTGATGAGCTACTTGTGCCTTGTTGGGCTACCCATCATAATCCTGGTTGGGTTGTACAATCCTGAAATCTAAGCAGTATGTGACAATGTGGGAACTTCTCAAAACAATCTCTCCTCTCTCCTTCTCTCTCTCTGTCTCTCCCTCTCTCTCTCTCTCTCTCTTTCTTCTTTAATTGGGACATCACAATCCCTCTACTCTGATCCCTATATACCCCCAGGGTAACCCTATATTTTGAAAGACCTCCCCCATATTCAGCTTTTGACCCACGGCGGGATTAGAGGACCAGGGGCATCTTTTAAGCGTCCTCCCACCTCGCCCTCCACTCCCCAAGAGGTGATGGTGGAGTGCTCCGAGGCCGGAATGGAGAAACCTCATCCAGATTGGCAGGATTTTGGGAACCAAGGGGTTCTAAGGACATACTTCCTCCATAGTCTAAACTAAACCCCTAGTATCCCCCTTTCTACAACTCCCTTTAAGGAGTTTAGACTATAGCTCCCATATAGGGAGGCGACTAACTATCAAGGCTGGCTTATAAATGCTTCAACGGTCAAGGATTTAAGGTCTCGGCTCAGGGTTTCTCTTTTGGGCTTTTCAGGGTTTGGGCTCCCCCACCTGAAGCCTTAAGACAACAGCAACAAAACGCTGACCACAGCCTTCCAAGCAAGGCAAGTATATGATGAATCAATGAAGGATAGGATACTACTTAGGTGGACCCCACCCTGTAATAGCGGCATATTAGGAATATAAGAGGACCGTCATATGGTCACCAGTATCCATTATGGTCACTATTCCTGGGTCGGGGGTCCACCCAAGACATTACCTGGGCATAACTTGGGTTTTCCCCACTCTGAAATCTTGGATAAGGTACCCGCTGCTGCCTTGGAGTGGTAGTATCTCTTGGTGCAAAGGAGGGCTGCCACTGTGTCCGTTCCCAGGAAATTCACCTGAGGGTTCTCTCAATCTGTCTGCACTGGTTTTCGTATGTAGTTAAGTTCCCTGAAGGTATGGGCTACAGAAGCTATGTTTGAATAGCCCCCCCACACGTAAGGAGATGAACCGTAAACCTTAGAAAACACAACATCTTAAAACCATTTATGTCATCTTCCATGCTCTTTTCCATTTGATTCTCCATTATTGGAATGATATCCCTAAATGATCCTAAGTGTACACGGTTTTGCGGAGCCCCGCGCCAAGTGAGCCGCCCCTCCAATGGCCGCAGACTCCACGGAGGAAACGCCACGGAACCCGAAGTCGTGGAGTTTGAAGGCAGAGCCACCAGGTATCTGCCAGGCCTGCAGCTTTTAGCTAAAGGGATTTTGGGTCTACAGTCCCCCCTAAGTAGATAGAATATGGTTTTGGATATATGTATAAGAAGACCCACATATACCCCATATTCTATCTACGTAAGGGTGACGATAGGGCTTATAGGGCTGAGGATACCTGGCATACCTTCAGGACTTTGCTGAACCGATTTACGGCTTAGAGTCTCGGCTTGAGGTTTATGGTTTCCATCTCTGGGTGCAGAATTCGTTTAGAGATTCCAGGGTTCTTTTGAGTGCTGTTCACTGTCTATGTTTGGGCCCCAGATTCTCTTGCCCACCCCATGTCCTTTTGGCTAGATCCCTCAGCTTAAGCATTCTACCCGTCGGGCTTTGGGTTTGGGGTACATCTCATGATGCTCACATGCTCATGCAATGCAAGCTACATGCAGGCACTAACGTGGCAAGAATGGCCATGTAAATCGTCTTCTTCGCCATGATACTGGCCTCTATAAATATACATATACATATATATATATATTTACAAATGCAAGCTATGTGCACATGCACATACATACAAACAGGCAGATAAACAAGACCACATATGCATGAATGTGCCCAACATATACACGCCCACACCTGAAACCCCTACTGGGTTGCTGCTAAGGAACTTAAATTAAGTTACTATGTTGGGGAAACCCTATTAATTACTATATATACCCATTATGGTAACCCTAAACCCTAACCCCTAAACCCATTATGGTAACTTNNGTTCCGTAACAGCAACCCAGACTAGTATTGCCCTTCTCACCGCGCTGGCTTTCTCGCCCCGCACCTCATTGCCCGTCGCCGCCAACTCCTCGTGGATGCTCTTCCTGGGTTGCTGTTAAGGAACTTAAATTAAGTTACCATAATGGGTATATAGGGTTTAGGGTTTAGGGTTACCATAATGGGTATATGTAGTAAATAATGGGGCTTCCCCAATATAGTAACTT
>CAJNIZ010043089.1:9551-31581 GCA_905231905.1 Symbiodinium pilosum
GATTCATCATGGTACTTACAAATGTCTATAGGATATGGGGGATTGTCAAAATTATGGTCCCTTTTTGGGTCCCTATTATAATACGGGGCCTAATACGGGGCCTAATTTAGGGGACCCAAAAAAGGACCATAATTTTGACAATCCCCCATGTACCTATCTAGGAGCCCATTTGGGTCTTTTGTGGTATGCAGGTACTTGGACCCTCAGCTAGGGCGTGGTTGCCTATACGGCCCCTGAGTGTAGGAATTTTGACTCAATAGAGGGTAGAGTGTAACGCTGGTGTTGTGGGGTTTAAGTCTAAAACTTATCGGGTAGTAAGAGGCTTGTCCAGATTGCAGCTCATCCAGGGGCATACTGTTATAAAGATGATATGGGCTATGAAGCAAGCAAAAAGGGTCAATGGCTGGTATAGAGAGGATGAAGGTGTCTCAAAGCCATGGGTCCCATGTTTGGGGTTTAGGGTTTAGGGGTTACGGGTTTAGGGTCTCGGGTTTAGGAGTTATACGTGTGTTGGATGGAAGATTGCAAGGGCACCCTACTTTTGACGGACAGGTTGGGTGCGCTGGCGACAACCATTCATGGCTCTCCTTTCCTCTGGAACAATGCATCCCAGACCTTACTTCTGGAACCAGAAGTCGAAGGTTCATCTCCCGTTCGTGTGCAGCGAGCGATGCAACTGGTTATGATTTGAGCTATTTTGAAACTCTGGAATGTCCTTAGTCCCAGATCTCTTGTGTGAGCCCATATATATATGAATGGAGTCTCCGAGCACAGGTCCAGTCTGAGAGACCCCCTTTGATCTCCATTTCTTTGTATGTGTACGATCTTCCATGCCTTCGCCCAAGATCCCAGACGACTCTAAAACCCAAAGCTGAAACGTTCAAACGTAATCCCCAATCCCCAATCCGTAGGTCCTCAAATCTGCTAAACCTAGGCAAGCAGACGTGTCACTTCTGGCTTTCTTGCTGCAAGCCTCTTCTTTCTGCAGCGGCAAGTCCTCAGACTTGGCAGCACTACGCGATTTAAGGCTTAGGGTTCAGAACTCGGTCATTGTTGGGCAGAAGATCACCCCTAGATAAGACAAAGCAGATACACCACCCCAAATTCTAGGCCTCTGATACCCCGAACCCAGTACATGATCTTTGTGAAATTCAGATGATATATAGTCTAAACTCCTAGTATCCCCCCTACTAATCCCGTAATAGCCCCCGATACAATCCTCTATATAACCCCCCTTTAAGGGTCTAGACAAGAGCTCGCATCATGGTCCCAACTTTGATCCTTTCGCACCCACTCTCGGATGGCCAATGAGCTGGAAGAGGAAAAAGCACGTGTAGGCCTGTAGGGTTTAGGGTTCAGGGGTTCCGGGTTTAGGATTTAAGGTTTAGGGTGCAGAATGTTAAAACTCACTCAAAGGATCCGAAGCATCCAAATGGTGCAATGTAGGGTTGCTAGGGGTAACATAAGGTTTTCTACGGGTTAGGGTTCGGGGCCTTAAGTATCTATATGGCACAATGTAGGGTTCTATCAGCGGAATTAACAATATGCGTTATGTCAATATTCCTGATATAGGCACTTACCTAGACCCTCCAATGCAGAGTCCTAAACAAAAAACCATACCAAGCCCAAAAAGGAACTACATTGGAGGGTCTAGAGGTAGGACCCTTTGGGTCAGCTTCAGGGTTTTGGGATTTGAGGGTGCCGGGGCTGGAAATTCGGATGTTGCTTGCGGCGCAGTTTTCTGAACACGAACTCGCAGCTATGTTCAAAGAGGTGTTTCAGTCTGTTTCCAAACCAGGGCCCCCACCTATGTATGCATGACATTCGGCGCACATCTCTTGGAAAAAACCTTCAACTTCAATGCAGAAGCTTCAATTCCATCGTGGTCAAGCCAGAACCCTTTTTAACTTCAACCTCAAGATGGCGCAGACTTGAATCCTTTTGTGACTATTAACCTAGACCCTTTTCCTACCCTCTATTAGGGCCTAAGTACCTACTATTAGGGACATTATATATCCCCAATTAAGGGTACAAGGAGGGTCCTGGAAGTCTTCGGCTCTTGGCAAAACTCTTATGCACAAGTAAACACTCAGAGTTGCGTATGTATCAAGTGCTTGCAAATCTAGATTCGCATCCGCAACGTTGACGATCGTGAACGCTCGCCCCGTACCCAAAATCTTCTCTGTGGTTCATGTGCACTTCGATTGGTCATCTTGCTAAGCGCTCATACTACGCTGCCCCAACCTCATCTTGATTAGCGCCTTTGAGTAAGACTGGTAAGCACCCAAACAAACCTTTCTTGATTATCCTCAGAGAGAAACCCTGTGCTTGCATGCTTTTGGGTACGCACGTTTGGGCTGGGCAGAGAAGAACCCAAGTTACTACTCGTCCACGATGGACCCTTCCGCAGCTGCCTGGATAAACCTCTCCGACGGCCTTTTCCATGGGTAGTGGGAAGTGGAGCTAGGGTTTAGGTTTTGCGTGGTTTAGGGTTTTGGCTAGGGTTCGGGCTTCAAGGCTGCTATCTGTGGGATAAGTATGTGCGCAACAAGACATGCCCGTAGTTAGATTTCGGCTTATCGCTACACAAACTAGACCCTAAACCCTGTCTGTACCTAAACCCCAAAAGCATGTAAAATAATAGCCCTAAACCCATAATAATAGCCATAAAGACCATTATTTTACATACTTTTAGGGGTCCAGGTAAGCCTTAAGCCCCTAGGATTAGGGTTTGGAACCAAGCTCTGACGCAAGGCCCTAATAGCCTTAATTGGAGGTATATAATCCCTAATAGTAGGCACTCAGGCCCTAATAGAGGGTACGAGGAGGGTCTGGGTGTATACATCCATCCTTTGGGGCTCTAAGTCTACTCCAGGGCTCCTAAGTAATCTGTTTTTGAGCTCTGGTTTCTTGGTGAGGGGAGCTACCCCACAAAAAGAGCTACCTAGGAGGCCTTGGGTATCGCTACTTCGGGATAGGACCTAAACCCCCAGAAGTACGTAACATGATAGCCCTAAACCAATAAAACCATCAAAAGGGCTGTAATTGAACATACTTTTGGGGTCCGGGTACTAATTCTGGGCTATTTGGAACCCTAGGGGTCATCGCAGGGTTTAGGGCTTATAGGGTTTAGCATTTTGAAGGTCCCTCAGCTCATGGGTCTCCCTTTAGGTTCCCCCTTAATTTGCCCTAATTAGGTTTTATTTCCTCAGACATATCGGGGTAACCTAGGGGGAGGGGGGGCAGTAGGGGGGGGGGGGGAATAGGGGAAAACCCTAGACCCTAAACCCTAAACCCCCTAGCCCATGATAAACCCTAAACCCTAAACAGATTCCCACAAACGTCCGCGCAGGATGGGCACAGTTGTGTGAGTTGGGCAGCGGCTTTGGATGAGGAGGCCAGGCAATACTCAACACAATTGAGTAGTATTTTGTTTGGGGATACGATGGTACCCAATATAGAGTAACATTATATCATCCTTTTGGTATAGTATTTTATATTAGGGATATAATTCTACTAGATTTAACCACCAAAAAAACACTACACATTTAGAGTTTAGGGTTTGGGGTCTAGTGCCACAGGCTAAACGCTTTGAATTGGGAAATATCCTAATTTCAAATCAGGGTAGGTATATATTGAATGGTATATTGGCTGTCTGACGTAATGCGGACACCAATTGCACCCCCTGAGCCCCAAGGTGTGGGAGCCTTGAGCTCAGCTAGGACACGGAACGGCAGAGGGACACGGAAAGGGGGTTAGTAGTGGTTAGGGTTCAGGGCAAGTACGCAATATTTGTTACGTGGACCTAAACCCTGAACTCCTTGTTGTGCCACTTGATTTTTGCCGACCGTACCCATACTCGTGAGCCAGACACCAAAGGGACTCAAATAGCCCGATGCAGGTAAGATTTACAGACGCAGGATGTATTTGTCAGCTCATGCCATGCTGCATTGTGCGATGATGACTTGCTGAAGGGCCTCAGAGTAACTTGGGATTCTGTAAGGATCCCTCCTTTCCCTAAGGCTTCAAATTGCCGAGTGTTGGTTTATTTATAGACTCGGTGCCTTTGGGCCCCAATGTAGGTATTATTTGAGGACTTAGAACCCCAAGGTCTTTGGGAATGTGGAAACCTGCTAGGACCTGCCAGGAATATTCACAGGTGTATAAGGACCAGGTCGGAGAGCTCCTCGGGGGCCAACAAACATGGCAGCTATACTCTCCGCGGTTCTGAAATCCTGGTGTGTCTTGGGTTGTCCTTATGGGCTACCGTCGGTGTTAGCCTCATCAAGAGACCATGAAGGGTGGACATAAGAGTCCCTTTGGTAGTAGATTCCCTTACATATTCATAGCAGGGAACCCATGTCCATTAATTACATGGTACACTTTTAACTGTAGCTCTTATAGCGTTCTGGTGATTTATAGTCAGACCTGAATATTCAGAAATACTCTCATAGCACCAAGTTCGATGCGAATCCATAAGGGCTCTCATGTTGCAGTATAGCAGGAGCACCGCAGGGTTTGCACCCCTTCACGAACCCTCGGATCCCTCAACCCTGAGCCCTATAGTTCCCCTTAAGTATATAGAATATGGCTTTGGATATATTATCATGAGAGCCCCATATACCCCATATTGTATCTACGTAAGGGGGACAATAAACCTTGCCCATCCTTTCCATGGAAGTTTCTCAGAGCAATGCTTATATAATCCCTGAAGGCGAGCCCCCCGGTCATCTTATGCTCCCCATGTTCCCGAGGTTCCCGCCGAGCCTGAAGCCCTATATGCCCCTGTGACATCTTCACGGGACCTAAAGGTCCCAAGTACCGAGAGTACCTTGTGTAATGGCTGACAACTTGGACCCTAAGCCTTAAACTCTTGTTCAACTCAAACTGCGCAGGCCAAGCCACTGTGCATGACGAAGCCACGGCAGCCACAGCCCGAAGACGAGACTTGAAACTCACGTAGAAGCCGGCTTTTTGGGTGGGGATTAGGTTTTAGGGTTCAGGGTTCCAGTTTAGGTATCACGATCTAGGGACCGCCTAGGGAATAGTTTGTTACTTTCATCCTTCTTCTAAGAATGGTGGACGGTCATCAAACAAGACTGCTCCCTTTCTTCAAGCCTCAAAAGGAACTTCTCAGGCCCCTTCCCTAGAAAAAGTCCATACCCCCTAGAAACTACCGCAACAAAACTACTGGATCCCAAAGTTTGCTGAATGGCTAGTCCACCCATTTGAAGCAGCTCAGACACTGCTTAAAGTTGCTCTTGAAGAAACCCACAGGGCTGCCAGGAGACTAGAGTTGATACCTAAGATCCCTCAGGGCTTTTGTATACTAGAATAGTTGCCAGAATTTGAGTGGTATAAGTTCTTCAAGCCATGCAGAAAGTTTCGTATCACGAAACCCTGCCCTAAGGGTCCGAAGAATTCAGCTGGCATGTATTCTCCAAAGCCTAAGTAACGATTTCAGTTGCAAGGGTTGCAAAGCATGTAGTTATGGTATACTGGACCTTTAGGGTGAGTTTTGGAGAGCACTCCTTGAAATCGACCAGCTTCATAGTCTGCGGGGCAGCAATGCGCCGCGCACCGTCCCAAGAAGTCCAAGTGCCTTTATGAGAGGTTTGTCGGGGCTTCCAAAATCAGGGGCGCCCCTTCTGGGAGTGTCGAAGAACGGCAGATATGAAAAGTCCAGTATGAAGCGCGCTTGAAGAATTGGTACGCCGTTTGTATATTCCAAAATTCTGTCTTATAGGAACCTCCAAAGAGGGACCCGCGATATGCGGAAGTTGTACATGGTATATCTAGGTTCCGAGACACCTAGGTACAAGAACCACGTGGACCCTCAATTTACTATCAAGATACCTGGGCCCGTAGATACTGAAGTTCCTCAGCCTGGAGAGAAGGAGTAGATGACACCTGAGCCCCGTCAGTCTATCCACAGCAGGGATTACTGCTTCGTGGTACGCTTGATGTGCCTACACCCTAGTGTGGTTAGGGACCGTAGGGTCACAGTTGTTGGGTTTAGGGTTTCAAGATCTTAGGGTTCAAAGTTTCAGGGGCTTAGAGCTTTTCGGTTTAAAGTTTTTGGCCTGGGCTTAGGGTTGCAGGCTTAGGGTTTCACAGTCTAAGCAGGGGCTTAGGATTCAGGGTTTCAGCGGCTTGGGGTTCTGGGTTTCAGAGGCTCAGGGTTTAGGGCTTCAAGAACCATGCGATGTGATGCTTGTGGCAAAGAAGTTTTTTTTCCAGTAAGCAGTGGTGCATCTCGGACCCAGTTGTGACAGCCTGGAAAACTATTCTCGAAGAGCATATGATAAAGAGAGCCTGCATGAGTCCATTCCTAAGCAGGACTTGCTCGACCCTTGGGAACATTTGTAACGAGATTTCGCACGCTGAACGCTACATTCTCGCCCTGGACCCTAGACCTAAGCCTTCGGCACTAGACCTATAAACCCTGACCCCTACAGGGTAACCTCAGTCACATAATCAAACAAATTTGTATAGCTGCCGTAGCTGTAGTTTATGGGGTGTATAGCCTTACTTATTCCCAAACAGGTTAAAGCTTGGGGGCCCCCGTCCCCGTATCCCCATAAGCCCAGGAAGACCGATCGTCCTACTTAGTTGAAATGTTGCTCGTCGCAGCAACTCTGGAACAAGAGCTGCGGCCGGTGAAGAGGCCATGGGTTTAGGGTTTAGGATTTAGGGTTTAGGGTTTTGGTTTTGGCTTAGTTTTACTGGGCCATATGAGCTATAGTCTAAAGTCCTTGAAGGGGGTAATATAGGGGATGATATAGGCGAGTAGTTTTGGTGTGAGTAAGGAGGATACTAGGAGTTTAGATTTAGCTCAGATAGGGTTTGTTACCCCAGTCATGGGAAAGAGAATGGACAATGGCATGGAAGCGCACGGTCTTTGTAAGCTTGGATCCCCCTTAGGCTAAATTAATTAAAGGGGTAATGCAGACCCATGATTAATAAACCCCCTCCGTCTAAGGGCCCTAATTTTAGGATCCCTCTTATAATCCCTATTTAGGGGAGGGGGTTTATTAATAATGGGTCTGTGTTAGTAGGGATACAGTAGGCGAAGGGTGTTCACTCTTCTCCAAATGCAGTCCGGGAGAGATCATGGGTTTAAGGTTCAGGGGTCTGAACCCTTAAGCCTCTACGGCCTAAACCAGTTTAAATGAATCCTGGAGTTTTGGGTTCAGTTATTGAAGGAATCATAATGCATGTGTGCAGTGCTGGGATGGTCAATGAATGTCGAGAAACAGTTAGAGAAAGAATGAGGGTCAACATGGTGGTCGTAACTGATTCAGAACCAAAGTGATTGTAGGCAGGGTGGGGTTCGGATTTTTGCGCGCTCGACCCTAAACACTAAAGCCTCAACCCTAAACCCGTAACCCTAAACCCACATACCCGAAGGACTCCAGATGTATCGGCCTAGCTCCCGATAACCAAATGAGCTATAGTCTGAAGTCCTAGTATCCCCCTGAATAACCCCTATAGTAGTCCCCTACATAATCCCCTTTATAACACCCCTTTCAGGAGTTTAGAGTATGGCTTACATGAGCGCTCCCCTGTACTCTAAACCTTGGGTAGTGCCCCCCACCCACCAACACTTGGATAATTGGGTTTAGGGTCTAGGGTCTAGGGTCTGGACTGTTACCGGAGGGAGCGCGTCCCAACGAACGTTTACTGAGTAAGATGCTGAGCAATTTTCACAGTCCATGCAGAGGTGTGCTAAACACAGGGTTTAGGGTTTTGGGCTTTACTTGTTCTCGGACGTAAAGCATTCTTCACCTCCCCAAACTGGAACCAAGACTGTTACGAAGGTAAAAGGATAGTTACCGTCTATCAGCTCATGTAGAGTTGTGCCCCGCTATAGCTCATATGAACCCCAAATCTAGCCTCATGTCTCGCTGAAGGTCTCTAGCTAAATCTTCCAACCCTAAACCCTAGGCCCTAAACCCTAAACCTCAGAGTTTAGGATGAAGGTTTCTGATCGCAGCTTGAGGCATCAAGACTAAACCTTAGACACCAACGACTAAATGAGCTACTGTCAGCGTCAGGCTTACCAGGACATACGGGTCCCTCTGGTAGTCGCCTACAGTTGCTAAGGTATTTCCTAACGAGAGTCTAAGTCGATTTAACTCCTAAACCCTAAGCTACATAAGGAAGTCTGGGCTGCAGCTCAAATCTCAAGTTTTTACTGCCGCAGGATGATCTCAGCCGCCGCCGCACTCTCCTCGATGACGACATCAATGTTCCAAAGCCCGATGACGCTGTCTGCAATCAAATGAGCTATAGTCTAAACTCCTTCAAGGGGGTTATCTAGAGGATTCTATAGGATTTAGGGTTTAGGGTCTAAGTCTAAACTACGTAAAGGGAAGTTACATAGGGGATTATATAGGGGACGAATTATAGGGGTTAATCAGGGGGGATACTAGGAGTTTAGACTATGGCTCAGATGACGGGTCGCGTTGTGGTCTTTCTCAGGGTTGCTAGGGTAGGTTTGAGGGGCCCAGTAGATAACAAGTTGTCATGGCTCTATTTGGTTGATCTAGGGAGTAACACTAAACCCTAAACCCTAAACCCAAAACCCAATAAGACTTCAACAATCAGGTGGTTTCAAACCCACCCTGGTAAGGGTCTAGGGCTTACCCAATTGCTCTTCTGGACAATGGAGGGTGCAGGCTTAGGATTCTCAAAACCATCCCCCTATTTAGGGTTTAGGGTTTAGGGTTTCTCAAAACGATCCCCCTGGCGGGGGATATATGGTTATGGCCGTAAAGGGGCCACACGCAGACACATTTAAGTGTAAATGCATATATCATAGGTGTATACATACGCATACCGGCTCGTGTATATGTGTACATGTGCAGAACCCTAGACCAGACTCCGATCCAGAGAGAACTTGGGCTCCAGCGCAAACATGTGCTGGCATGCATCGGTTGGCTTTGAGTTATGTAGCTGAGAACCTGCAAGTGGATTTCGGATCAGGGTTTGCCGTTGCGGAGCAAGTGCCCCGGGCTTGGGTTGTAGCCAAAGTTGTCTCACTTCCGTATGCCCTTTTAGCCGTGCGGCTTCAAACAAGCGCACAGAACAGAGGTTCCCAGAAAGCCCAAAATAGTTTGATTAAGGAATCTACCTTAAATTCTACCAGGAACCTGAATATGATTTTGGGCATATTCCTCAATTAAGCCATCTTGGGCTCCCTGGGTTTCCCTATAGGATGGTTGTCGGGTACTCTGGGAGAGTGTGCTGTCTTTGCCACACAGTCGCAGTAACCATGTGGACTATTAGTCTAAACTCCTTAAACTAAAGGGGGGGTTATATAGGGGAGTATGTAGGGGACTATTATAGGGGTTGTTAAGGAGGATACTAGGAGTTTAGACTAAAGCTCATTTGGAGTACTTTTTCTTGACACCTCCCCAAGCTGTGGGATAGTCGCAGACTCCATGGACTATGACGGTTTGGAAGTGCCTTCTTTCTATGTCCTATGTATGAGAACTTCGTGGGAAGGACTTCTACCCGGAGGTTCATTATCCTGTACCTCGAATCTTCAGCCTACGGGGCCTAGGCCCTTAAACCCTAAAGCTTAATTCTAAACCCTAAAACCCTAAATCCCTAAATCCGTAAACCCTACATCCCTAAACCCTGATCCCTAAACCCTAAATCCTGAACCCTCTAAGCTGTGCATGTTCCGCCTGAGGAAGCGGCGGGCGAGTGCAGTGGAGCACGAGCCGAAGGACACAGAACTCACAGAGTGGGTTTAGGGTTTAGGGTTTAGGGAGGGGAGTGGAGGGTCAGGCTTTACCTGGACCCTGGATGTCCTTCCTTTTTGGGGGTAATGTCCCATAAATTTGTAGGGTATACCCCCAAAAAGGTAGGACATCCAGGGTCTAGGTAGGGTTTGGGGTTCAGGGGG
This sequence comes from Symbiodinium pilosum, assembly GCA_905231905.1. NCBI lineage: Eukaryota > Dinophyceae > Suessiales > Symbiodiniaceae > Symbiodinium > Symbiodinium pilosum. The sequence goes on from CAJNIZ010043089.1 coordinate 19,468, forward strand.
GGTTGGGTTCAGTGTCTAGGCCCAGGACCTCCTATGAAGTTCCTTTTCAGGTAGTATATGATCATACGACCTTACCAAAAAATCCATGACACACCGAAAAAAAGAACTACATAGAAGCCCTGGGGTAGGCCATGCAGGGTTTAGGGTTGCGTGTTTCGGGTCCAGAGGTTCTTGTAATCTGACGGGTATTCGTATAAGCCGGGGTCCCGAAAATACTCCCATTTGCCCATGATGAGAAACTTCATATCAAGGTTAAGGATGTAGGGCTAAAGGCTTTGCATTTTAGTGCTAACCCTAAACCGTAAACCGTGTTTGGGTGGCAGGTGTAGTTGCCTACGGACTAGGCAAAATTATAAGGCTGAAGAGTTTTGATGGTCGTAGTGTAGGGACGACTCCAACTTAGGGTCAAGATTTAGAGTTTTAAAGTTTAGGGCCTGGGATTTCGGGTTTGGGATGAAGGCGGCTGCACCTAAGGCATAGAAGGGTTCAGGGTAGAGGACCCGAACAGCAAGGAACTGTGTATCTAATGGGGGGATTTCAAGTTGGGGCCTGACACCCCGAAGCCCGAAACCCTAAATCCTGAACCGTTCAGCCCTAAACCCTAAGCCCTAGAAACCTGAAGCCTAAACCGTTTAGGTCGACAAGTTGTGTTTGCCCTGAGGCTTCTACGTTAATAAGTTGTACTACTTTTGCTATTTATTGCCCTTTAGCAGCGTACATTAGGGGCTATTCTAGGGTTTATAATTGCGGTCCAGGAGGTTTGTGCGTCTGTGTGGCTGTTGGGGTACTGAATATACGATACCAGATCAAGGAAAGCTTATTACGTGCGATAGACCCGGTCCATTACATTCCTACAAGTTCCTGAACTGCAACCCATGTTTTTGTTTCTGAATTTATTGTTCCGGGCTTGATTTCTGCACGTGTGTGTGTGTGCGCGTATGGCAAAGCAGGTTAGTAGAGCACCGTGATCGGAGCGCTGCAAAGATTTCAAATTTCACCTCGGAGCTCGGACGACGAAAGATGACACCAGAGACAGGAACTACATGCAGGGCGTCCCCAGAGCACTTGTGGTTTCTCTCAAAAATTCTTGGAGCCTCAGGCTAATCAGTACAAGTCTGTATATAAGTTTTCTTATAACCAGTTTTCTTATAACCAGAATACAGGCCTTAGTTTTAATTAGGTTCCAGTCAGCAAGATCATTATGTCTCGCAGTCTAACGAGAGCTGGCGGCACAGTCCGCCAGCTGGTGCAAGCAAGAACGGAAGGCTTTCCTCCTAGACCCTCCTCCTACCCTCTATCAGGGCCTAAGTACTCACTATTAGGGACCATATATCCCCAATTAAGGGTACAAGGAAGGTCCTGGCTCTTGCATTGTTCAAGATGCATCCTCGCCGACCATAGAAGAGGCTGAGGCGATCTTCTCGGTTTTTTTTCTGCTTGCGCGATGAGTTTCCAACTGAGGGCTCTCTGGGGCCTGGGATGCGCCCCGTTCAAAGCTACTACTGCTACTACTAGCTATTGCTGTTTTGCGTTGCAGCATGTTTGGCCTTGAGCGCCTTGGGGGGATCCTAGCATCAGTTTGGAACTCCCTCCCAGCCGCATCAGCATATGGGTGGTTGTCAAAATTATGGTTCTTTTTTTGGGTAGCCTAAATATTAGGTGCCGCATTATAATAGGGATCCAAAAAGGGACCATAATTCTGACAACTCCCCATATGTTACTCCGCAGAGAGATACCACGACAATCTCATCACAACATGAGATGTTATCTAAAATCCTTAAAGGGGTATTATATAGGGGACTATACAGCAGAGTATTATCGGGATTGCTAAGGTGGATACTAGGAATTATAGCTCATATGGGACTTTGCAGCTGGGCCACTTGGGCCTTAGCTCTTACAGATTGGAAGACCTTTCGCTCCAAAAGTCAGCTGCCTGCCTTGGGCACATAAATTCTAAGGTTAGAGAAAGGGCTCCTAATATGGGTCCTTAGGCCTTTTAGGGAGATTCTAGGGACTCTTAAGGGTACACATAGGGTATATAGTAGGCATATAAGGATCCCAGGGTTAAGGGCCCATACTAGGGGCCCATGGTTTCAACCTTAGAACTGTAAAGGGGGTTATCTGGAGGCTTCTATAGGGAAGTATTATAGGGGTTATGAAGTATGGCTCATATGTGCCCGTATAGAACTGCGACTCACGATACCAGCGGCTGAAAGGGCCAGTTCTGCCTAGCCCTAAGGGTCCAAGTGCTCAATAATCATATTCTTCCTCAGAAACTACAGTACATTTACATACATTACTCTTACGGAAATCCCAAGCACGCAATAATCAGATACTTGGACCCTTGCGGTAGTAGCTTCTTTTTGGCTGTTGCATCCCACTTCGCAGGTGCTTGTTACCTCTTACCTTGATCCCTCCACGCCCTACGGAATCCAGATATACCCCTAGATGCTCGCTACATAGTGCCATAAACCCTAAACCCTATGCCAGCAGGACACAAACATGGAGGATGCGGACTTGCAGGACTTTGGTGACATCCTGAGGCCTCAGCAAGAGGCAAGTCTTCTGGCTCCTGAGGCCGGGATTATGTGTTTAGGGTTTAAGGTTTATCCATGCGGTCTCTCGGACAATCTCAAAGCATAGGGTTCAAGGTCCAGAGGGTCAGAGCCAGTTTTTCGAGGATGAAGGTTTTAGAACTACCCGAATACCTATACAAATCCAGCGTGCCAAACAGAACTCTTACTTGTTCCGGGGCCTTCCTTCTTGGATCGGGTTTAGGGTCGGGGAAGAAGTCAAAACAGTCACCGCCCCTTGATATTAATTACACCCCCCTAATATTCAATATTCCCAAGATACTACAGTGTAGCACAAGATGTTAGTGTTGAATTTTAGAGGTGGTGGGTGAGGCAGATTTATTGGGAGAGGGGACTAGAAGCAACTAACATAGGTAGCAACTACCCAAGGGCTCCGATGTAGTTTCTTGCTGGATTTCTTCCCCCTGAACCTTTAAACCCTGACCCTATAGCAAGGGAGTTTATTATGTTTCCAAAAATGGAGCTACATAGGAGGCTCTAAGCAATGACGTTTTCTGGTGGTGGATGCTTTGGGTTCGGGAGTTTGAGGTTCAGGGTTAGTCTTGTGGCCTTGTTGCCTTTGATCTGTTGAACCTACGTATTCTCAGGATTTGATACGGCTGGCGCTGTGAGGGGTTGGAAACTCTGAAGAATTTTGGTCTTATAATTTAGGGTTCTCTTTATCCCACTCATAAACCCAAAGGTAAATGCGAGTTTTCATGCGGCTCCTATTTTCTAAGCCCTCAACACCCACATCCTACAAGCCTAGGGGAGAGAGAGAGAGACAGACAGAGAGAGAGAGAGAGAGCCGTAGCCATTTTGGCTATAGCCTACATGGCTTACGGCTACAGCTAGCTAGGAGGCTTAACGCCAAAGGAATGGCTAGGTTGGGCCTTTTCATTATCCAACACATACCCAATATATTGTGCCCAATCTACTTATATATTAACCCATCAGCCCGTCGCGAGACGTCTTATCCTACTGGAGCCCTGCTTTGATTTGGTAGTCTGAGCGGGCCGGGGGCTTAGGGTTTAGTGCTTCCGGAGGAGTTAGGCGTTTCGGGCGTAGGTCCCGAGGAGATTGTCAAGCTGCAAAACTTGCGAGTACTGTAGTTTTCCAATGTTGGGCTCGGTGGGGAGCTCCTGAGCAAGGTGTGGCAGTCCAAGCGGCTCAGGGACATCCTCATCGATGGAAATTGCTTTTCAAGTGGTTTGCAGCGCCAGCAGGGATTGGCCTTGCGGCAGACGAATCAGTTCTCTGGTCCTTTGCCATCTGAACTGGGTGAGCTACAGGAGCTGACAGGCTCTTCCTGGATGAGAACCGGTTCTGGGGTGTTCTTCCATCAGAGGCGGGGAGGCTTCGAAAGCTTCTGTCTCTGCACTTGCACCAGCACCGCGGCACTGGATCGAAGAGGTTCTGAAATTCAGCGGCGAATCGACTATGGAGCGCTGTCCCTTCCGAGCTGAGGGAGCCTTCGGACTTCCGTTTGAGAGGCGACATTTCCGAAGAGCTAGGCCAGCTCATGGCTTTGAAGAGGTTGCAGCTGCGTTGCAGCCTCTTCCATGGAAAGCTGCCCAGCGAGTTGCAGTCGCTGAGACTCCTGGAGGCCATGTTCAAGAATCGCGACCTAGCCGAGCTGCTACGGCCGCTCGACCACCGACGCGATCCTGTCTCAACTTTGCAGTCCCAACATCGCGTCCGCAAAGTGTTTGGCAAAGGAAGCTTCGGCCAAGTGCGGGTCTGCTCGCACACAGCGACTGGCGAGCAATTCACTGTAAAGCTCCTCAGCAAGGCTGCCAACTGCTTCTAGGCGAGACGAATTGGGAAGCAGAGATGATGAAAATGATGGACCACCCAAGCATCATCAAACTCAAAGAAGTGTATGATGACGTGTCTTGCGGGTGCCTTGTCATGGAGAGGCTGGGCTGTGGAAACCTAATCCAGGGGCTGGAGCGGCGCTTGAAGGAGCGTGGGCAGATCAACTGCTTCAATGTGGTGCGTGTAGCGTGCCAAATAGCATCTTTGATCTGCTATTTGCGCGAGAGGAACGTGGTCCACCGTGATATCAAGGGAGATAAATTCTTGATGGGCAGAAAGGACATTACCAGCAGAAAGTGCAACATTGTTCTTACTGATTTCTAAACCACGTCATTTCACCAGGTGGAGAGCTCCTGGTTTCCGCCACTTCGCTTTGCTGTGATGCAGCCGCCTGGCCTGAATTTCTGGAACTTCACTTGCAGGGTCGGGGGGATTCACTGAGGAGGCTAGTCATCCTTAGAACCATGTAGTACCCCTAGCTATCCCCTTTATGAACCTACTTACTAAGTCCCCATGACCCTGCAAGCACGGTTTAGGGCTGAGGGTTTTTCAAACTCCTGAATTCATGGAGCTTGTAGGGCTCAAGGGTTTAGGGTGTAGGTCCATAGGATCTATAGGGTGTAAGGGGTCAAGGGCACCGTCAGAGCTCTACCCACACTTATATCAGGCGGGCAGGTAGGTGGGTGAGTGCCCCACATACGATGTGCATATAAAGAACGTGTAGCTGCTGCGCAGTGAGGGCTGCAGCCCTTCATAGAAATTGCACCATGACTCCGAGTGAATCCACGCCACTCGAATTTGCGCGCGAGCGTTCTAGAGAAAATACTGCGTCAGTACATGGGATGTCCTTTACGCAGGGGCTTACTTCAAATCCTGATTTGGAATTCCGACTTGGATCCTTCCTTCCGACAACCAGCTTTTGAAAACCAGAGGCCTCACTCAACCCTAGATCCTAACCCTTAACTCCTTGGGACTTAGTTTGGACCTTTGACCCTCAACCCTCTGGGATGCCCTTACATTCTTTTAAGGGTACCTAAAGGTGAACCCTTAGCAGGGGTCCTGAGTCCTAAGTGCCACGTGGCTAACAGATGATTTGTTTGAGAAAGTCATCCTTACATTTAAAGACTTTGAGTTTGTACCCTTAATGTTTGTAACCCTAGGTTTGGGGTCCCAAATACCTTTATCAAAAACCATATTGCATGGTCTAGGGACCCAAGCCCAAGGTTACAAACTTTAAGGGTACCAAGGAAAACTCCCCAAAATCCTAAACCAATCATCCTAAACCCTAAGCCTGGAACCCTAAACCTCAAATAGTAGTGTCCATTTTCTTTTCCATTATCCCAATAGAGGTTTAATGGGCAGGCCAGGGGGCCCACTCTACTTTTGATTCCCAGGTACATCCTCAGGGCTGCCAGAAGAATTGCGCTTCTAAGAAGCCTTATGACCACAAAAACAGATAGCCGTACGGGCCCTTGGGTTTAGGGTTTGGGTCCTCTTTTAGTGGTTTAAAGTTTAGGGTTTCACCCCTGCAGAGTGACCCAAAAGTATTGCCGAGTTTTGAAAACGTCCCCCCAAGCAGGGAAGCTTCCAGGAGGGTAGTTATCAGGTGAGTATACCCGTTAAGGAGGTCTGCGTATACCTCATATAGCTCTGTTACTTAAGCCTAAAGTCGACAAACCCTATGAACCCTATACCCAAAATCCTACACACCCTAAACCCGATAAACCCTAAACTCTACACCCGCAACCCTCGCCTTACATGAGGGCCCCAACCTGGTAACTACCCACATGAGGGTGTCCTTGCCCAAAGGATTCGAAGTAGCTATATAGGCAATACTGACCTAAACCAAGGGTTTAGGGTTCAGGGTTCAGGGCTTATAGATCCCTAGTATAGAAAACTTACATTGTGCCATATAGACCCTAAGCCCTCAACCCTAAACCCTGAACTCTAAACTCCAAACCTTAGATACTTAGGGTACGTTGGGTTGACCAAGGGGCAACCTTACAGCGGCTGTGGTGATGATGGAGCGCCTGGGCCTGGCTAGCTAACCGCCCACCCCCTACCAGGGCCTTCCTTGTACCCTTAATTGGGATATATGGTCCCTAATAGTGGGTACTTAGGCCCTAATAGAGGGTAGGAGGAGGGTCAGTTAGATGCTGTTAATTGATGAAATCATACGCGAGCTTGTTTGAAACGCTTAAGCCTAAACCCTTAAGCCTAACATAAGGTCATGCAGGATTTAGTCACACAGCCTTGGTTGGTAAATAATTGGTTTTCAGGTACCGAATACTGTAGTTTTAACCGTCTATTTGAGAAACAACTCTGCGCTTTTGAGAATTGGACCCTTACACCTGGAGTAGGTTGGCTTCACATATTTTATGCTTTTAGCGTGGTTCAAGGGCGCTATGTTCTGCAAATGCTACGTACTTTGGTTGCAAACGACGTACAAACGCAGATGTACATGTTTACATAGTAAGGCCATTTGGAAAGAGCCAGTGTTGCAGGCTTAGACGGTCATTCAAGCGAAATCCAGCCCAAGGGGCGAGAAACAGCCACTGTGGATAGTAGGGATCTATCAGGATGCTGACATAATCGCCATCAGCCCCTGCCGTCGCTTGTTCTTCATGAATGTAGGAGTGCCATTTTCAAAAACATTGGTTTCTTTCTCGGCACTCCTCATAATTCAGCAGATTCCGTTTGGGGAGCGTGAACAATACTGGTATTCTGGAGACAACCCGGGTCTGTGATCATGAAGGTATTGTACACTCAAGGGCTCTTATGTAGTTCCTTTTTGGGTTTGTTATGGTTTGTTGGTAAGGGATTACAATATACTACCCAAAAAGGAACTACATAGGAGGGTCTGGGTAGCTATTGATCCTTGGACATTCTGGAATTCCGTGTGCTACGATGAGCCTTGTCATGCAGAGGAACACAGAGCTTGATTGTAGTGCTTACACCAGACCTAGACCCCCCAAGTACCCTAAAATAGGGTCTATGTAGCTTCTATTTGGGGATACTTAGGGTCTATAGAGGGTACTTGGGGGGTCTAGGGATACATCCTTCCTTCAAAAGCCTGCAGGGAAGGTTCGCAAGATTTCCCTCTAACGTCCGTACTAGGGGCTCCCCATACTATAATCCCCTGGTATTCTCATAGATTGCGGCAGCAATGAATGGCCTCCTTTGTTGAGAAACCTTCATATGCCGACAACCAGATTTTCGAGAAGCTCTAGAAAATGAGAACGGGACCTCTGGTCCCACATCCCATAATCTGAATGATTTGGGCATTCGTGCCTGCAACTTGAAACATTTGGGGACTTGGACTCTTTGGGTCTTATGGAGGTGTGCATCTATGCATACGGGAGTTGTCGTTTGTACCCTTAGGGTGTGCGCTCTTGGCTGTGGATCTCTACACCATGGAATATAGTCCTGGATCTGGGTATAGGGGGCCCAAAGCCCAAGCTTACAAACCTTCAGGGTACAAACTTAAAGTCTTTGAATGGAGACTAAACCCTAAACCCCAAACCCCAAATCCTAAATCCTTAACCCTAAACCCCTAAACCCTAAACCCTAAACCCCTAAACCCTAAACCCTAAATCCTAAACCCTAAATCCTAAACCCTAAACCCTCCGAAGCTTAAGATGCCGATTTTGGTGAGCCCATCTGAAACGGTCTAGGCTTCAGGGCTCTGTATAACCCCAATAATGGAGAATCAAATGGAAAAGAACATGGAAAATGAAATGGAAACTGGGGTTATATAGTGGTTATATTGGGGATATAGTATTTTTTTGGGGGATACTATGGTACCTAATAATATGGGGTTTAGGGCCCTATAATGGAGAATCAAATGGAAAAGAAAATGGAAAATGAAATGGAAACTGGGATTATAGGGGTTATTAAGGGGGTTCTGTAGGGTTTAGGGAGCCCAGTGGTGGTTTATGTGAATAGCTGCCATTGGGAACTCTAGTGGTTTAGGGTTTAGGGTTTAGGCGTTTAGGGTTTAGTGGTTTATGTCAATAGTTGCCATTGGCTGTTACCCCCCCCCCAAAAGGGGCCTTAATTCAGGCTCGTCATGTACTCTACTTTGGTCAGGCATGCTGCATCGCCGTCCATTAGAGCCCTGACAACTGAAGAAGATGGTTAGACGGGTTTCCATTTTCTTTTCCATTATCCCTATATAACCCCTAATATCACCTTTATATAACCGCTATCTCAACCTAATATTACCCTGAACCCTAAACCCTTAACCCCTGACACCTAAACCCTCCTCAATACAAGGACCCCCCCAAAAGGGACCTTCCAGTTCGAGAAGTTTCCAAATGGGAGCTTACGTTAAGCCACTCACCAATAATTATTATTAGAAGTATTTTGCTACTTGTATTATCATTGTTGTGATCATTAATCATATTTTTGATAGTATATTTGTATTCTTAAAGGATTGTTTTTCAGCTGGCAGGTAGTCTGAGCGTTTAGTGGTGAGAGTCCGCAGAATACGGGATTTGTGGGGATATGTCGGGTGTGAAGGAGCGCAAGTCAACTTAGCCTTGGAAGGAAACCATCTCACATGCGGTGCATCCAAATCATGATTACTTTGCGTATAAGTTTCAACTCTCAGCTTGCAAATTGCCATGCCCTGATACGCCCGAAACCGAATGTCTGAGTTGCGGTGCACCGCCGATTTGGCTCCACGATGCTGTTGCAACAGGTGCCTGGTCATTTTTTAAAACTTGTTGCCTGGGAATTCAACTAGATTACAATAATATGAACCTCTAGTGAGCAGTGTGCTTTGTTGAAAATGAACTTAGTTCACGTTCAGTCACAGCCGATATAAACCCATACAGCCCCTGTGTCTATTCCATGTTCTTTCCGTTTGGTTCTCCATCACAGTAACTTATTTGAAAGCCCTAAACCCTAAACCCTAAACTGCTATATGCCAAGCCCCAGCCCGCCAAGGTCTATGACATTATTTTATTTGGGGAAACTACGGTACCCAATAGGGTTTAGGGTTTTAGGGTTTAGGGTTTAGTTGTTGTCTCCAAGGGTGGCGCATGCAATCCCCTCCTGCTATGAAATATTCCCATCGTGGTATACTACAATACACTATAACCAGGACCTTCCTTGTACCCTTAATTGGGGACATATGGTCCCTAATAGTGGGTACTTAGGCCCTACTAGAGGGTAGGAGGAGGGTCTAGGAATATACTGGAAATATTTACTACTACGGTTGATACTACATATCCTCCATGGCCCTAGTATACTATAGTACCCTAATTCTCAAGGTTTAGGGTACTTAGGGTCATGCGAGATTGTTAGTATCCACCATGGGGGCCTTTCCCGTGTGATGGGGGGACCGCCTCCACGCCGAAATGCGGAGCAACATAAGGGGCCACATAATGGAAGCAGGGCTTTGGGGTACATTAGGCTACTCTTAGAAAAGGATTGCTAGGGAATAGCATCGGCAGCTTTGGAGGCTCCTACAGTGTAAGAACACCAGGATCAACACATGGATAAGCACGACCTTGATGGCGGCAGCCTGAAAAGTCTACAGTAATAACGACCATGTTCTGTGTGTGGCAACTAGAAGGCTTAACTACAAGAAATGCTTAGCAAACATCATGTTAGGGTCCCTAGTACTATGAGCACTGTAGCCACTGAGATGTAAGCTCATACGACATGTAGTGCTCAGTAGTGTGAATTTGCCTGAACCAGATAGAAACTGACAATCTGTTGGTTCATCTACATATAGGAGAGTTTCTTGAAACGGTGCCTGGGAAATGCTTGAGGGCAATCCCTACAATTCCTGTTTACCAGGGTCCCTGAGGTTCTCCCTCTTACAAAACCGCCATACACTGATTGGTACGATTCATTCTCACACCTTGGAAGCGGGGCGATGCAAGCTCCTGTCATGATCCCTCTGTTAGATCTGTGCGGTCCGCGTCCTTGAGAGGCTCTACGAGTCAATGCTTTAGGGTTTTGGGCACACATTCCAGCTGGCAACGCTCCTAACAACCCTCAACCCTAAACCCCAGAACATAAAGCCAGGACCCTAGACCCTAATCCCTGAACATAAATCCTAGACCCTAAACCCTTTAAACCCTGAACATGAATCCTAGACCCTGTAGACCCTAAACCCTGAACATCAATCCTAGACCCTGTAGACCCAAAACTCCCTAAACTCTAAACCCTAAACCCCCTGTAGACCCAAAACCCTGTACAGTAAGGATGCAGCCTCCAAACGACCTCTTCCCGGTACTCATCCTCAGACTGTGGCTATGGACGCCGCATACGGTTTAGGGTTTAGGGTTTCGGGTTTAGGGTTTCGGGTTTAGGGTTTAGGGTTTAGGGTTTCGTGTAGGGTTTAGGTGTCCAAACAACCCGAACCTGAAGTCCTAGAGTCTGTCGAGCCTCCTCAAACTGAAGCGATGGCAATGCCAGGAGGGCTTCGGCATCCCCCAATCCAGAATAGGGTATAGGGTATAAGGTTTAGGCTTATGAGGGCTACTTACAGGGTCTTGATTGTCGAGAGAGTCGTACCACAAACTTACATTAGATTTGGGTACTGCCCCCCCTCAGTAACAGTTGGATAATAACTATAATATGGTTATATATAGCCCTTAATAGGACCCCTAATATAGACTGTTACGGAGGGGGGGCAGTACCCAACATTAGCTTCAGGTTGCGATCCGTCGTGCCAGCTGGCAGTTGCCCAGTGCACCGCTTCCTTCCAGACATGACCTAGCCATGTTCGTCGCTTTCCTAACAAGCCCTGAACCCTGCAACCTAAACCCTAAGCCCTGAACCCTACACCCTAAACCCTAAGCCCTGAACCCTAAACCCAAAGCCCTGAACCCTAAACCCAGAACCGAAAACCCTAAACCTGGTTTCAGGTCTTCGGCTCTAAACTAAAAAATCCTCAGGCTATGCACCCTTACCCTTAAAAACCGCAGAGCCTAAAACCTTCAACACTGAAATGTAGAAACATGACCCTGTTACCAACATGGATCTAGATTCCTTGTACAGTTTTGGTATAAGGATACTTTAACTAGGCTTTCAGAATCATACTAGTTAGGCTCCTACAGTCGGTAATTAACACAGGACCACTTTCCGATAGTGTCCATCTTCATTGTCTCCTCATGTGATTGCCCATTCCTGGGCCGATATTCCCCAAAAAAACCTCGAAAGATGCCCTTATCATAATCCCTCTAGAACCCCTATATATCCTACATCATCCGTATATGTGACTGCTTCAGGCTCCTAAATCCCAAAGAGTCAATGTAGGTATATAGAATGTGAGTGTATATATATATATATATACGTATGTGTATATATATATATAGATATACACTTAGGGCTGGAACGGGTTCCCACATACCTACTTCGGGGCTGCAGTATACACTATAAACCTACCCGAAACTTTAAACTACCTACCCCAAACCCTAAACCCTAAACCCCAAGTCCTATACCATATACCCAGACCCTCCTATGTAGTTCCTTTTTTGGGGTAGTATATGATAATCCCTTACCAAAAAGCCATAAGAGACCCAAAAAGGAACTACATCATTAGAGCCCTTGGGTACATACATGGCCCCTTTGGGAGTAGGCTTAACCCTAAACCCTAAACCCTAAACCCCTAAACCCTAAACCCTAAACCCTATAACCCTAGACCCTAAACCCCTAAACCCCTAAACCCCTGAACCCCTAAACCCTAAACCCTTTGGGAGTAGGC